>PVIR01027571.1:0-10741 GCA_004026965.1 Petromus typicus | reverse complement strand
CAAAAAAAAAAACCTAAAAAAAAAAAACCCTGGGACGTGGGGTGAAGGGTCACCCACTCACAGGCTCTGCTTATGTCTCTCTCAGGAGGAAGCTTTCTTACTCGATAGACATTTCCCACTCTTAACCTCGATAGACATTTCCCACTCTTAACCTCTGTTGTTCTTAGTATTCATTCTTCAGTTTTGGAGAACAAAAACTCACGTTTCAGATATCTAGCAGGGTTGTAGTTATACTTGCTCCCCTGCATTAATCTCAGCCATGTAGAATGGCCATCATCAAAATGTCAAAAACTAGCAGACGCTGACAAGGATGTGAGAAAGGGTAACTCTTATACACTGTTGGTAGAAAATAAATGAGTGCCAGTATTCTGGAAAACAGTATGTAGGTTCTTTTAAGAATTAAAAAGAGAGGCTCGGGGATTTAGCTCAGTGGTTCCGGCACCTGTCTTGCAAGTTCAAGGACTCGGGTTGGATCCCCGGGTAACCACATACAATACTGGGTGTGGATACTCACGCCCACCAGCAATCAGGACTACAGGCCACAGTGATGGGTGTGGTGGCTCTCGCCTGTAATCCCAGCACTCAGGAGGCAGAGGCAGGAGGATTGCTGTGAGTTCAAGGCTGAGCTCAAGGCCAGCCTGAACTATAAAAAGTTGAGACCCTGTCTCAAAAAAAAAAAAAAAAAAATAGAAGTACCATATGATCCATCAATACCATCAGGGGGTATACATCCAAAGAAAATGACCTCACTACATCAAGAGGCCCCTGCATCACCATGTGTACGAACGACAGCCATGTCATGGAGCTAACCAGGATGCCCCCTGAAGAGGCACAGATGGGGTCAGGTGATGTTACCAGCCACAAAGAAGAAAGAAACTCTCTCACTTGTGGTATCAGACTTTAAATATGTCAGCCAGGCACAGAGAGGCAAAGACTGCATACTCTCATTCATATGTGGAGCTTAAAAAGTTGGTATCAAGGCTGAAGAGAATAGAACAGTGATTGCCAGAGGGTGGGAGGAGTACCGGGGAGACTGGGTAGAGGGAGGTCAGAGAACAGACGTGAAGCATAAGTGCTAAGTGTACCAGGAACTAGTGAGACAGAAGTCAGGATTCTTTTAGGCAGTTAGGACAATAGCCCTCAAGGGAATCTGCTGAGTCTCAGTCCTCCACAGATCTTATAAAATGTCTGCACTTGTCTTCCAGTTGCCCGGACCTCCCCAGAGCTGGACCAGACAGACCACTGGTTCAAGAGCACTTCATAGACTGGACCCTAAGCGTATGTCATCTCCTTTAGGCCAGAGTTATATTGCTTACCCCATAGCCAGAGCTTCCTTCTAAACCCATTAAATATCCCAGGCAAAGGGCCCTCATGGACATCCTACCCAGAGCCTCCTTCTGGCTAGTGGGAGCTTTACCTCCTTGCCTTTACATTGTACGTTCTTACCCTCATATCTTTTACATAATCTACCTTTCACCCTACCTCCTCCGTCCGTGGTTTCATTCTTCGTCACCGTGAGACACAGCGTCAGCATTCCAGTAACACTAGTGATATAAAACAAAGTAGAGAGACTAGTTTATAACTGAGTATCTCTTTTATAAAGATCTAGTAGAGATTTTGAAGACACAAAGAAATGGTAAACATGTAACGAAATGGATATAGGAGTTATCCTGGTTGGCAGTTATATACATTTTACACACATACTGAAGTAGCATACCACACCCCATAAAAAGTAAAACTAAACATAATTTTGAATGGAAAAACAAAAACAACCGACAGGGCCCGGGATTTAGCTCAATGGTACTGCGTCTCCCTTGGAAGAAAGACATCCAATCCCTGGGACTAGGGGAGGAAAAAAAAAACAACCAAAGATCTTGAGGAGCCCCTGGACCTACTGAATCGGCACCTGTGCGTCCATAAGATGTCCCTGACTTAGAGAGCTGGGCAGGGTCTGAACTCTGCATTTCTAATGAGCTCCACGTGAGCTGGGTTAACCTGATGGGAACTGAGAAGCGGCGGGATGATGATGGACACACTCTTCATGCTGCGGCTCCCGTGTCCAGATGACAGCGACTTCCTCGGAGCAGGGAGCCGAGCTGCTAGTGGGTTCCGCTGCAGCACAGACCAGCCGAACCATTCATTTGAATAAATAAGCATTGATTTTATTGAATCATGAATAATTTAAGACTGGTACAATCATCAGCTTTATTCTCTATGACGTGGGGCACGGTCTCCAGCAGACCACTGGCAAATCCAAAAACCTCATGACAGATGAAAATTAAATAGGGAAGGAAGGTAGGAGCAGGAGGGAGATGGAAACATACCGTACACAAAATACTCAATTCCTAGTTTTCTCTTTAAAAATGGCTAGAAAAAATTCATCAAAATGCAGCACTTTAATCAGTTATTTACAATTTCTATGTTACAATGAAAAAATGTACATCTTATAGAACATATTTCATAAACTGCTCCACTGGAAACAAACAGGTCAAAACGGCAAATGTTCCATTTATTATCCACGAAGCGGGATTATTTTTCCTTTTGAAGTAGATTCACCACAATCAAATTGGAATACACTGAATTTGGAAGTTTAAGCATTAAACATGAAAATAAAAAAATGTCCCCAAGATATGACAAAGATCTTGCCCCTTGTCCCACCCCACTCCACCCCCAACCTTAAATTAAAAGTTATTCCCATCTCATTTACGGCTGGCCCGTAGAATTCTTGGCAGTCTGGGAGGAGAACTTTTGGCTTCCGTCAGTGACTCAACTTACATGTTGCATAGAATTTCAGACAGTTCAAAATTAGCCTAACAGTAGAAAAAGGCAAAATGGAAGCATTTCAGTCAAAGCCCTAAAGGAGTACAGAGTCACTTTGTCAAAGGTGAGTGACAAGAAAGTAAAAATATGGCCAAAAGAAAGAAATAGGCATATTAGACAACCCTGCTTCCCGAAAACAGAGGAAGGACACTGAGTTGTAAAGTCACACAAGGGCCACTACTCGGAATCACCATTTCCCAACAGGCAGCACCAGGTACATGGGTCTTGGTTCTGAGTTTGGACCCAGCGGGAGGGAAGTCTGGGGTTGAGGCAATAAAGATAAGAGAGGGTGTCATTGAGAAAAAGAAACCCCAAAGTTTCAAACAACATTGGCAGGTGTCTACTTGCAAGGTGACTGGGAAAACCGCCCAGGAGGAGGGGTCCGCTTCATTTCCTCCCAGATTCACAGTATGAGCGTGTAAGGTCATCGCTGGGAGATGCATGGGTGGTCTGAGGGCCACCCTTCCGGCTTACCAGAAGGCTTGGGGTTTGGCTCCTGGTGACAGGTTCAATATATGGTCTAAAGTTTTATTAAAAACAAAACAGAACAAGACACACTCACACCCAGGTAACACATGAAGGCTGAGCAGAACCTGAGTTGACGGAGACGGAAGAAGGGACAGTGTGGAAAAGTTTTCCGGTCACCAGTGGAGAACGCATTTCCCAGGTCTCTTCAAAGAGGAAGGCAGGGGTGTTATTCCAAGTGACGCTGAGCAGTTTCAGTCAAGCTCTTAGGATGAGAAAATAAGGGAAAATGGCAAGACACAAACCTTCAGAAACAGAAAGACAAGACTGGGATAAAATCCCAATCGATGAACAAAATCAGCCTCACTGGGACCCAAGAAAGATTCTCTTTTCAAAGCAGAACAGAGAACTCTAAGATGTACCGCACTTGGTGAAGAAAATCCCAGTGAGTCAAAGACCCAGTGAGAAGCCCTGGGCTGGTGACGAAGGTCACTGTCCCCACAAGCTGCAGCTAGAGATGACAACCTAAAAAATGGATTTTTTTCCTTTTTTCCCCCCACAGTCATCCATCCACACAAATGAATCTGGATGAGAGAAGTCATAGCAACTTGGGGAGTGAGCTCCCCCCATGAATAAATGATGCGTTAGCCCTGTTCGTTTTGATGGGGGAAAAACACAACAGAAACAACAGACAGGCACAACACTGACGTGGAGGAACGCGGTCAGTACAAACCCAGTAAGGCATCGCTTTGGGAAGGGCAGCACCGAAGAGGTCAGGCAAGGCGCAGCCGGACGGGGCACAGGGCTGGGCTGCCAGAGTGGCGGCCGCCCCACCCCCACTGAGCTGGCCACGTTGGTTGTGAGGAAAGTGCAAGATGTCTGCGAGGTGACCTCACCACCCAACCTGAAGCCGGGGCTGGGGCACCCCAAGTGTGATCTTGACCCTCGAAGATGAGAAGGACGGGCCAAGTCTGGGGTCACCCACCTGAGGAGGACACGGCTGCCCAGCCCCGGCAGGGGGAGGCGAGTGTGGAGATGGACAACTCAAAACCAAACGAAGCAGGACCGACCAAACCAAAACTCAAGTCCCGCAGCTCTGACTTGCACCCAAGGATCGATTAAGAGCGGAAGGAGAAATATCTGCAAAATCAAATAGTCAGAAAGGGAGAAACTCAACCTCATTCTTCCAAGGTCATCAGTTCCCCAAAGTAGAACAATTCTCCATGGACACAGTGCTTGCAGAAAAGTAAAATAAAACCAACCTGATTCACTGAGACAAGAAAAAAGAAACAGACGCATGCTGTTCCACCATGACAGCCCCACTGAGCGCTCACACTCACACTCGGTCACGGTCACTCACTCTCACGGGTCTTCGGGGGCCTGAGGGACCCGAGACAGGAGACGGAACTAGAGCAGGCGAAATACCTCTCAGGGAAGGAGAGTACCATTTCAAAACCCAAAAAGCACGAAGCATTTCCTTCTCAGCTTTCCCTGGCCGGCGCTGGGCAGCGTGTGGCGGGTGGCGGGGTCCCGCTAGCACCAGTGTGACAGGCCGGGTGGGAGGCCGGGAAGCCCTGCTGTCAACGTCACTAAATCTGCTGCTGTCTTCCCTCTTGGGCAGCTCCTGGCAGGATGCTGTTTGGTGTC
Organism: Petromus typicus; assembly: GCA_004026965.1. NCBI lineage: Eukaryota > Metazoa > Chordata > Mammalia > Rodentia > Petromuridae > Petromus > Petromus typicus. The sequence continues at coordinate 5,809 of PVIR01027571.1, read as the reverse complement.
AGAGGGTCCAGTGGGCTCTTTCCAACTAGTTTCATCTTATTTCAATGGTGAAGATCCTTTCCCAAGAGAAGTATTGTCAGTGTCTTTAAGGAGGTCACAGAAACAAGGCAAAACAAGGATGGAAGTCACACAGGAGAGAGTGCAGCTCCCGCTGTGGAGGGAAGGGCCTGGGTGGCCGGAGGAGGGACGGGGACACGAGCTCCTGCGGCTAGGAGGCTGCGAGCAGCCGGGCTGGCTCATGAAGTCATCTTCGGGGCGATGCAGACGATGTGATGGGAGGGGCAAGGCGAGGGCCTGTGTCACAGAGTGGACTCCAGGGCCGGGTCCAGGATGTCGTCGTGGTGGCTGTTGCTGTTGGAGTCGCTGTCGTAGCTCTGGGGGCTGGAGTAGTTGGCAGCTTCCTGCAGGCGCATCAGCATGTTCATCTGGGGAGAGCAGAGAGGCGTGAGGTGCGGGGGGCCTGTGAGCAGCCACCTCCGCAGACTGGCCCAGGGCTGGGGCTCACAGCACCGCAGGAGGAGAATGTGGCAGAGTCTGAGCCAGTTTCCTAGGGCTCAAAGCCTGGCCTCTCCTCACTCCAGCTGAGACTTTATTTACATCCTGTGCCTTTCTTGGCCCCGTGTAAGCAACGGTCCTACCTGCCCTATGATGTCATGATGTGGCCTGAGTTAATATGTATGCAAGGCTGAAAGCATATCAGGTAGTCTTTGATGAGTATTAAATTTTGTTTCCTGGGAAGGGGGGATATGCCTTACCTGGGCATTACCATTGTGCTGGGTAAAGGGTCATCTCGTAGCACTTGCTCTTAGAGCAGGGGCACCATCACTACTAGCAATGGGAGCTATGCCCACCCCAGTGAGTGGGAAACCTCACTGGACCTCCAGTTCAGACTCCAGGCCAGCTTGTCAGCTGCTGCCACAAGCCCTGTGGGCCGGCAGTGGAGACAGCACAGCTATGAGCACAGACAGCGTGTGGGTGGCGACTCTGAGACTTGGCGGATGGGAGGACAGCAGCGTGCGTGTCCGCGGGGCTGATGGAGGCGTGCACGGGTGTGACGTGCATGAGGCCCCGAGGAAGGGGCCGCCCGGCTCCTCTGCGGTCCACTCATCCGACACTCTCCATGCACCGCGGCAAGCCGTGCTGGAGTGAAGCTCAGTCTGAGTTACCACGGACCTGGGCAGAGAGGAAGGACCTGGGAGAATGCCGGACATCTCATTGGTGAACTCACTTCCGGAACCGGGGTTTGGGGAGGAACTTGGTGTAAGTGTTCTGCGAATCCCAGGTCTGACCTGAGTACCTTCTTCGTTCAGCAAACACTTGGCTAAGAAAAGGCTGTCTCTGGAAACGCATTCACGCCTCTAAATGTCCTAAATTCCATTTTCATGTACAGGAAGACCCCACGCGCGTGACCACACCAAAAAGACCCCTGTGCCCTCGACTCTGAGCAGCAGTTACATCACAAACGTTCTGGAAATCCACTGTGCTGACACAGGAAGCAAACTGCACAGTGACACAAACACGAAACACTCTAAAAATACACTTCCGGCTTCAATCCTCACCAGGACCCAGCTGCTGGCCTCTCTCCAGAGGTTGTCACCTGACACAAATCATCCATTATTATTTTTTTAATCTAGTAAATCAACTGGCCAGCTGGGACTGAACAGTAGAGCAGTTGTCTTTTAATCCTGCCGCATCGCTGATGACTATTTTCTTTCACGGGGTAATGTAAGTTAATACTGTCTGCTGTCATTTTCTTTTCTGCCAAAAAAGCTCGGGGCTAAAATGCAGGTATGATAATAGCCACAGAACCGTGGGAACTTTGGGTATATTCGCTTCCTCTTATTTTATGGGCTTCAGCTTAGGTAGGTGTAACTCAACAGCATGACCATGTATGGTTCTTCCACGGGTCGAGCATGACAGTGCTAATTACGAAGTGAATGGCTCTGGGCCTCCCCCTCTCCTGGTCCTCTGCGTGTTCTGCTTCTGTTTACTTTTCAGTGGGAGAGATGGAAGGAATAGGGCTGTACGTGCTAACAGAGGCATATCAACTCAAAGGGCAAATAATAGAATAGACACAACAGGTATGGGGACATTTAGGTGACAAAAAAAATCAAATTCTTAACTTTAGACCTTCTACCAGAAAAAAAATTCCAAGGAATGTAAAGGCAACTAAAGCTACAGAAGAAAATATTGGCAGTTGTGTCCCTAGACTTGGGGTAGACCCAAATTTCCAAGGCTGGGCCAGGCATAGTGCCTCAGGTCCGCCCGGAGCACAGAGCACTACACACAACACAGCAGAGGCCTGGATGCCAAGTCTCGGGCACTGCAGACTCACCAGCGGGTCTCCTTCTGTGTCGCTGGGGGGCACCTGTTTGCTTGAGGACCCCTCCCGTGGCATGGCGTAGCCGTCGAAGCCGACATCCTCGGGCCGCAGCTGCAGCAGTGGGGGCCACTCGTGCTGCTGGGGGCTGGCTGTCCATGGGTAAGTGTCCATCACCCACCTGGCAGGATCTTCCCAGGGTGCGCGCCGTCCATACAGCTGAAAACAGGCAAGGAGGAACAGTGAGGACATGGGCTGGGGCCTTGCATGCAGGCCTGGTGTTGCAGCTTTCTGTAAAGACTTGCCAAACCCAGCACCACGCTCCTCCTGAAGCACAGGCCATGGAAGGTACCCAGGATGCAGATGGAATGAGGTGCTAAGACGGCAGGGCCAGGGAGAAGGACCGCCGGATGGAACAGGTCCATTTCTGGGGTGAAAACACTCCCACCAGGGCCAGTTTAAAATACGAGGCCACAAACATGGTGTTGCAAAGAGGCACAGCTAGCTTTCCTGAGGTGCCACCTGCAAAAGGAAGGCCTCCCTCACTAGCTGGGTGCTGGGTGGTGACAGTACCCATGGCCTGTTGTAGGAAGCACTGTCCTTACAGCGAGTCTGGCTCTCGCAGCCCCTACCGCAGCACCACACTGCTGATGAGGAGGTGAGCATGAGGGTCAGGATCTGAGTCCTCCACCCCAGCCAGGACTCTGAAACTGTCCATAATAACTGACATGCTTTCCAAACATAAATTGTAATGTCATCACTTAGTTTTATAGGATCAATACACCATGCCTGCAACTTCCTTTTCTGAAGATTTAATTCTGAAAGCTCGCAAGGGGGATCCACGCTGGAGTAACAGCTGGGCCAGTCCAGGTCCCTCCTTTGCACCACGCAATCCCACAGCAACAGGTTGAGGACAGAGCAGACCAGAGCCCTGAACTGACAAAGCCACAGCTTCCAGAGTCGTGGGCCAGCCGCATCAGAAGGGGCTGGGGCCACCTCGCCTTGCACTCTTATTTGCAAGATAGGGGACAGGGTCTGAAGAGCAAGGCCAGCTGGGAAAAGTTATAGCACAGAGCTGAATTCAAACTGGAAACCAGCTTCCCGGCTAGGCCTTAATCTCCCTTCCACTGAGTGGCTCCTCTTTAGACCACTGAATTGACAAGAACCACACAACTTGGCAGACTTGCAGTGCAACCACACTGTCCCCAGACGTCAGCCCAGCAGCCTGGCTGGGCTCCATGGCCCCTCGGCACCTACAGTCTGAGCCACCCCAGACCCTTTTCTGATTTCTAATTGGGATGTCACCTACCCTGTCCCAGCTGAAGGCCAGTACCTGCCTCTTCCTCAAGGTACCAGCCTTCCTGTGACCACCTCTTCAACCAACTTGCTGTTGCAGAAGGCGATGGCCTCCCAGCTAAGAGACGCCAGTTCAGCCTGGCAGCCTAAGGGAAGCGACAGTGTGAGCCTGGCTGGCTCCGGGGAGAGGCACGCCAGCATATCCGTGTGTCTGGATGGAAGGGACAAGAGGCTCGAGGGCGTACGTCCACCTGAAGGAAGCTGTTATGGATTAGAAATGTTCAGCTCTTAGCAGCTTCTCCTTCTAGGTCTTTGATGGACCTGGGCTGGCTTTCCCTGGCCTCGCCTCACTTGCTGAGGCTGAGGCTGAACTACCCTCCTGGCTGAGGGCTCCTACTTCTGTCTCCACTCCCATTGCAGGAGGAGATGCTCCAGGCTGCAGATGCCAGGGGTCAAAGTTCACCAAGGCCCAGAGATGCCGTCACCCACACACACCGTCACCTCACACACTTGCCTTTCCTCTCTGACCCTAGCCTCGAGTGCTCCATGAGACTTCTGGGCTTCAAGGATACCAGACTGAACAAACAACCGTCTGGTCCAACTTTCAACTGATAGATGAGGAAGCGTCGGCCCAGAGACCAGAGGCTGCCAGGGTCTCGGGCGGTCTAGCAACTGACAAACGCCCTGCTCCTGGGGACCAGGTGTTCAGAGTTGCTCTGTTGACTCCAGACACTTTTGCAGATGTTTCCAATGACAAACTCCAAAGGGGAAAAGGACTGGAACTGAGTCATGAGACAAATGCACATTAGGTGCTGTGAACAGCATCTATAAGAACAGAAAATATTTTTACAAGCTCCCTACTTGCTCCAGGACATATTCAAGTCCAGGTGATGAATAGATGAGTAAGTGCCGTGGGAGGAAAGGAAATTCCATAAAGCTCTTCCACTCCACTGTTGAGCCCCGAGGGCAGCAGCACAGACAGCTGGAGAGAGACAGGCGGGCAGGTAGATAGACAGGCAGACAACTGATAGTCACTTTCTCGAGGCAGGGAAGTAGCCCAGCATTTGGAGGCAACAAGATACACATTCAGGAAGGTGCGCACACACGCACGCAGGCACACACGTGCACTCATGCGTAGGTGCACATCTACCAAGAAAAAAACACTGGCGCTTTTACTTGCACAGCTGCCCAATATCCACTACGGGGCAACACCACATTTCCTCCAGGCATGGATACCTCCAGGTCTGGTGCTAATGCACCTGCTGGGAGCTGGCAGTGAGGCCATTTAGAGCAGGGAGGGTTTCCTATGTGCTTACCAAATCCGAACCACTCCCTAAAGCCTTGCTTCTGATTCATGCACAGAGCAGGCCCTGAGGAAGTATCAGCAAACTTTCCTTCTCCTGCCTGTGACCTCGGGCCTAAAGAAGCGATGACTTTTTCTGCCTTATGCTGAACTGATGACTCAGGACGTGGCAGCAACTCTTGCACAGACTGCCCCAAGTCCTAGGGCATGGTCTCACTTCCCCTTGATGGGAAGGAGACTCACCGCTGCTCTAGGTCATAGCCCATGACAGCCTCCCCTCCTCATGCCCAGGGCTTGCCCCTAAGTTCAACTCTGAAGGAGAAGGGTGTTGGCACCACCAGCCACTGGTTACCAACTAGGGCTTGCAGATATGCATCATGAGGCTGGAGCACAGATGGGTATCCCCTGGTTCATGCCTCCTTTACCCAGCAGAGCCCACAAGTTCTTCAGGTGACTGTGAGGTCACTTCCCTCCCTGGCCAGAAAATATGTTTGGAGCAAAGAGGTCACAAGTGGCAGGACTTGGAAGGAGGCTGGAACAGAAGCAGAGGGGACACTTGCCCCGCTTGCAACTCTCTTTGCTCCTCGAATTTTTCTGGAGCAGGGACAGGAGAAGGTGGGCACAGGGGCACACATCTGTAATCCCAGGACCGAGGCTGGTGTTGGGAGATTGTAAGGTCAAGCCCCACCGGGGGCTGAGTGAGATCCTGTCAGAGGGAAGGGAGAAGATGGCGGAGCGGTGAACAGCAGAGAAATAGCCTCTCCAAGATTTGGCACCTAGAGGCTGGACCATAGCAGCATGAGGAAGAGGAGGAGGAGGGACATGGGTTCCCAAGACCCAGCAAGGATCTGAAGAGAGAACTGAAAACCAGAGAGAGAGCAAAGTGAGAC
>PVIR01027570.1:0-22778 GCA_004026965.1 Petromus typicus | reverse complement strand
GTGACTCCAATCAATCTTATGTTATTCTTCTTTGAATCATCTAGGAGGTGTTGGATTGACTTGTCACTATCGCTTGCTTTTTTCAACAGATTATGCCTTTCCAGTTCATTGATTGAGATCTTGTCTTCTAGGTCTGAAATTCGGTCTTCTGCCAAATTCATTCTATTGCAGAAACTTTCATTTTCTTTCTTGATTTCATGGGCTTCTGCTTGTAGGTGTTTAAAGGGTTCCACAGCTTTTGCTATCTTGGATTCTATCAACTCCATGATTTCCTCTTTAGCTTTATTAATCATCCTGTTGACAGTGTCCAATATCTCTGCTTTCATTTTAGAGATCAGTTCTGATTTTCATTTTACTAGATCTGCTTTGGTTACCATTTCTGAGGACCCTGACGACTGGCCTTCAAACTTCTCTATTTTCCTTCCCCCATATTACCTTGAGGTGAGGATCTTTGTGTCTGAGACTTTGAGTGTTTCCTCTTCTCTGAGTTTTTGTCCTTGCTGTTGTTTTTGGCTTTGGACCTGCCCTGTTTTTTGGTAATGTTTGTTGCAAGTTTCTTTCCTCGTAATAGTTAAGAACCTTAAAATATCAGTGTCTCCTGGGTTGTTCTTTGCAGTCTGTATTGGGACCTAAAGAAAAACCCCTAGTTTTTTCCCAATACAGTCGGAACACCTTGTTCCATCTGCTTTAGTAGCAGGAAGGCTCTGGCTCCTGCCTTACTATAAAGGCGCTGCCTAAGGTTCCAATGGGCCTACTTGCTCACCAATGCAGAGTCTCTGGGCTCGGTTGTCCAGTCGGCCTGGAGGCCAGTAGGCTATAGGCCCTGTGCAGCTTCAATGGTGCTGGCTGATGTTCCAACAGGCCCACTTACTCACCAATACAGGGTCACTGGATGTGCTTTTGCAGTTGAGTTCAAGAAAGTCAGACTCTAACCTGCTAAACTCAATCCCTGGGCACTCTTCCAGCCTGGTCCTGGAGGTCAGCAAACTCCAACCCCAGCACGGATTCGATGCCGCAAACACCATTTCCAAAATCACCTGCTTGAGCCTGGAGGCCAGTAAGCTCCAACCCCTGTGTGGATTCAATGGTGCAATCGCCTGTTCCAAAGCAGCCTGCTGCTAAACTCATTCCCTAGGGGCTCTTTAGACCTGACACTGGAGGCCAGTAAGCTCCAACCCCGGTGCAGATTCGAAGGCGCAATCGCCAATTCCAAAGTCGCCCGCTGCTAACCTCAGTCCCTGGGTGCTCTTCCAGTGTGGCCCTGGAGGCCAGTAAGCTCCAACCCCGGCGCAGATTTGATGTCGCAATCACCGGTTACAAAGTCGCCCGCTGCTAACCTCAGTCCCTGGGTGTTCTTCCAGCGTGGGCCTGGAGGCCAGTAAGCTCCAACCCCTGTGTGGTTTCAGTGGCACAATTGCCGGTTCCAAAGCCACCCGCTGCTAAACTCAGTCCCTGGGTGCTCTCAAATGGGTGTTGGATTTTGTCAAACGCTTTTTTTTTTTTTTTCATCTATTGAAATGACCATTTGGTTTCTGTCCTTGAGTCTGGTAATGTAGTGTACTACATTCATTGATTTACATATGTTGAAACATCCCTGCATTCCTGGGATGAATCCAAATTGGTCATGGTGTGTGATCTTCTTGATGACTCACTGTATTCTGTTTGCTAGTATCTTACTGAAGATTTTTGCATCAGTGTTCATTAGGGAGATTGGCCTGTAATTCTCTTTTTTGGTTGGGTCTTTATCAGCTTTTGGAATCAAGGTAATGGTTGCTTCCAGAAATGTATTTGGAGTGCTGCTTCCCTTTCCATTTCATTGATGAGTAGTGGTGTTAACTCTTCACAGTGAAGCCATCAGGCCCAGGGCTTCTTTTTGTGGGTAGGTTTTTTAGCACTCTTTCAATTTCACAGGTTGATATTGGAGTGTTTAGCATTTTTATATCCTCTTCATTCAACTTTGGAAGTTTGTATATATATATATAGGAATTTATCCATTTCTTCTACATTTTCCATTTTATTGGACTATAAATTTTCAAAGTATGTTTTTATTATTCTCTATATTTCCACTGGGTCAGTGGTGATTTCCCCTTTTTAATTTCTAATAGGGTGGATTTGAGCCTTTTCTTTTCATCTTTGAGAAGGTTGGCTAAGGGTCTGTCAATTTTATTTATCCTTTTGAAAAACCAACTTTTTGATCTGTTAATTTTCTGTATCATTCTTAGTCTCCATTGCATTAATTTCTGCTCTTATTCTTATGATTTCCTCCCTAGTGTGAACTCTCAGTTTGCTTTGCTCCTCTTTTTCTAGTAGCTTAAGGTTCAGCATTTGATTGTTAATTTGAGCTTGCTCTATTTTCCTAATATAGGCGTTCATTGCTATGAATTTCCCTCTTAGAACTCCTTTCATTGTATCCCATAAGTTCCTGTACATTGTACTGGGAGTATCATTCAATTGTAGAAACTGTTTAATATGATCTTTAATTTCTTCTAGAAAGTTAGTCAGTAGAGTATTGTTCAATTTCCATATCTTTGTGAAGGTCTTGGGACTTTTTTTGCTCTTCAGCTCTAGTTTCAAGGCACTATGATCTGAGAGTATACAGGGAATAACTTCAATTCCTTTGCATTTACTTAAACCTGTTCTATGAACTAGCATGTGGTATGTTTTGGAGAATGATCTATGAGCATCTGAGAATAATGTAAATTTTCAGGTAGTGGGATGAAATACTCTGTTGGCATTTATTAAGTCCATTTGTTGAAGATTTTGTCTTAGCTCAAGCACTTCTTTTTTGATTTTCTGTCCTGTCGATGTGTCTGTTTGTGACAGTGGGGTATTGAAGTCCCCTACTATTGTTGTATTGCTGCTTATCTGGCTTTGCATGTCCATTAATGTTTGTTTTATATAGCTGGGTGCACTACATTTTGGGGCATAAATATTTAAGACAGTTATTTCTTTCTCTTGGATAGCTCCCTGTATGAGAATATAATTAATTTCTTTGTCTCTTTTAACCATTTTTGGTTTAAAACCTAATTTGTTTGCAAATAAGATAGATACTCTTTGCTTTTTAAAAAATATTGGTACATTATATATGCATAATTGCACTCCACAATGAGGATTTGTACCAGTATAAAACACAACTTAATTCTCATTTTTCCCTTAGCCCTTCCAGTTTCCTGTTGCATGGAGAATTGTTTTCCATCCCTTTACTTTCAGTATGTGGCTTTCTCTCTGGATTAGATGTGTTTCCTGTATGCAGAAGATTGTAATATCTTGCTTTTTGATCCATTCTGCCAGGCTGTGTCTCTTAATTGGTATTAATGGTTCAATATTTCATTCGTTATTTTCATATCTGGAACTTTTATAATTATATGCATAGGTGTAGATTTTTGTATATTTCGGCCTTGTGGAGTTCGGTACTTTTCGTGAATCTGGATGTCTAATTCTCTTTCTTTGTCTGTGAAGTTTTCTGCTATTATTTCAGTGAACAAATCTTTTTTGTCTTTTGTATTGTGCCCTGCTTCCTCAGTGACTCCAATCAGTCTTATGTTATTCTTCTTTGAACCATCTAGGAGCTTTTGAAGATATTTCTCATGGTCTTTTGCCATTTTCCAAAAATTATGTCTTTTCTGTTCATTGGCTGTGATCCTGCTGTCTAGATCTGAGATTCAGTCTTCTGCAGTGTTTATTCTACTGTGTGAACTTTCATTTTCTCTTTTGATTTGGTCTTCTATTCATAGCTGTTTAAGAGATTCCATTGCTTTTGCTATCTCAGATTCTATCATATCCTTGATTTCCTCTTTAGCTTTGTTAATCATGCCATTAACTATGTCAAGTATCTGTTTTCATCTCAGAAATCAATTCTGATTTCCATTGTATTAGATGTTCTTTAGTTACCACCTCAGAGAGTCCGGGGGTTGAGTTTCAGATTTCTCCATTTCCTCTCCCCCCCCCCGCCCCGTATTACTTTAGGGTGAGGATCTCTGCATCTGAGATTTTTAGTATTTCCTCATTTCTGAGTTTTTGTCCCTGCTGTTATACTTGGCTTTATAGTTGCCCTGTTGTCTGGTGATGCTTGGTTCACTTCTCTTTCTTCCTAATATTTAGGCTCCTTGAGACTATCACTAAGCATTTACAGTTTCAAACATAACCCAAGAAAAGCACTAAGCATTAACAGTATCAAGCATAACCCAAGAAATTATAAACTGTAGTTGCTGCTCTGATCCCTCTAACTTCATGAGCCAGAACTATGATCATATGCCCAGACTTAAAATTAACCATGAATATGTTTACACCATTCAGCCATCACCTTTTGAAATTAAAAACGTTACCAAGGAGTTAGGTGGCAGAGAGATAGGGGAGGAAAAGATTAGCAATAAGATTAAAGGATGCAATGAAATAGAGAAATGAAGACTAGCAGAGTGGACAAAGAGTAGAAAAAAGGGAGAGTTGAAGAAAAAAAGGGAGAGGAAAAGGGGGGAAAGAAAAAGAAAGGAAGCAATAAGAATAGCAAAAACACAGAACTAAATAAAACAAAAAAAAAACAGATAAAAACAGAATAGGATAAGATTGAGTCCATTAACAGCTAGCTATTGGAAGCTAGGAACCATTGATTCCTGTGTGGCCTGAGTTTGAAATTTATATGTCATAGGGAAAGAGCTGTGAAGTTGTAGGCTTTCCCCTGATGTGAATCCAGTGTCCTGTAGGTGGTGCTGGACCCAGAAACTCACCAATGCCAATGATCTGAGTTGGAGATCCAGGTTGGAACATCCCAGAGCTGGAGGCTTTGGGGTTGCTCATTTGCTGTGGTAGAGACAATCTTGGTCTATCCCCCAGGAACTAGGAGATCTCTTCTCCTGGCAGCACGGATCCTCGGTCCCGTCTTGCAGTGGGTGGGGCTTCCTTGCGGGGTCCTTTGTCCTCTCCTGCGAATCCAGATCTAGGAGTATAACGCAGATTAATGCAGTTGCAGGAGGACTGGCAAGCGGTTCTGCTCCTTGATGTGAACCTGTGTCTCCTAGACCGGCTGCACACTGTCCACATTCGCTGGGGTGCCTGTACATAATCCCAACAGGGTCGGTCACCCCTCCCCCTCTGGGGAGAGAGAAGAAGGGACAGAGGGCTCCCTAGGTCATTCTTCTTTCTTTGGCCTTGATCGATATTTGCTTCTGATCTCTTTGATCTAGATTTCTCTGCTGTCCTTCCTTCCCCCCGCCAAACTGCTGTTTTCAGGCTTAAGAACAATTGATAGGGAGGCAGTGGTCTCCAGCTTTTACTGTTCTGCCATCTTCCCAGAATTCCTCCTGAGTGTCCACTTTTTACATGCCATGACTCTGAGCTCATGTCACATCTCATTGTGTCCCCTCCCCTCTGAGAGTGCAGGATTGCAGTGGTCTCAGAAATCTCAGCCAGCTCTCCATGGCTTTTAGAACCAGACACACATTAAGATGAGGGCCACTGAGCTGAGAAAGTCATCCTGCCTAAGTCACACCCACTCTTTCCAGCCTTGGAGTCTAAAAATTTTCTGCCCAGTATGGGGGCTCTGTGTCTCTAGTAGAGCCTGGGCATGTTACATCTCCAGTGTCCATCTCCTTCTCAAGTGAGCATCCCATCTGAGGGAGTTAGTAAACTGCTATCTTGAATGGAGGACCACTAGGCCCTTGTTAAATGAGAGAGGCAGAGGCCTGCAATCTCCCCAGCAGTGATGGGCCATGGCCAAGGGATCCTGGATTTCAGAACACAGTATTGCTTCAAAATGACAGCAATGTCCTCCTACAAACCGCATGAAACCCCTCAGCCTGTAACAGAGGTGTCAGTTGATCCGCATATCAACAACCCCTCTCAAGTTTTATTCCAACAAAGCCCATCTTCTTTTATGGGACTCAGTTTCCTTTTTTTTTTCCTAACACCCTCCAGAGCCCAACAGGACATTCCCTCCATGGGCAGCTTTCATCACTACCCTTGATCGGACATGTGACTCCCTTGCCTGGTTACAGAACGTATTCAGCTATGGTGCTTACAGTAATTTTGTCCTGGTTTCCCCTGGGCTGGTATGTGCCAGTTCTAGAATTTTGGAGCACTCAGAAGTAAGGACATAGGTGGATTTGTTCTTGAAACATTTGGTGAAAAACAATACATATGAGGAACATATCACTAAATTCATTAGCAAGGAGTTGCAGTTTTAGATACGATGATAAAGCCAAGAACCAACACTTGCCCATATAAATCACACTTCTCTATTAGTTTCCCAAGCTTTATGTTTCCAAACACAGATATAAGAAAAGACTCCAGCAAAGTGTCTGTGATTGAAAATACAATCTTTTCTGTTCAAATAGAAAGAAAATAAAAGTGAAAATGGTAGGGTCACAGCACACAGCGCAGTGGTAGCTGTCACCTCCCCCAGCCCTGACACTAATTGGATCAGGACTGAAAGGGAAGCAAAAGTTGTAAGAAGCAATGCTGGGACAGGAGCAGTCACCCTGTGTCCCCACTGTGGTAGAGAGACAGATGAGAGGTCCTGCTCATCCCCACAACAACACACACAGCAGAACCACGTTCCTCTGATCACTGCTGAGCACTGGGACCAGATGGGGAAATCAGAAATGAGAGTCTCAGCACTAGCCTCCTCCTGGGGGCAAGCTACCAGGCTGGAAGCAATTATGCACTGATTCTAGGTCTCTGCCTGCTGTTTTCTTAAATGACCTGCTATATAAGAGGAATGTTATGATGCAGGACTGGCCAAACACTGGAAAAAGTGTGTCCTCCTTCTCTGCCTTTACTAATTAGAAAAGATAATAAGACAAGTAGGAAGCCACACTCATTGATTATATCTTCTCCACTAGGATGGGAGAAAATAAATGCCAAAAGAGATTTCTGTTTATACTTACGCCATTGTATCAGGGAAAATAACTAAAACTTTCCACCCAACTCTTTCTGTGAGATGATATAAAAGAAGGATGGAAACAAGGTAGTTAAAATTTTTTTATAGATGGCATTCAAATCTACAATGCAACCAAAGTCACCATGTTGCCTCTCTTATTCTTCTTTCACTTACAACTTCAGCTGATTTCATTAGAAATAGATCGGCCAAACACCTGTCTCTGTTCGGTCTTGAGATGCCTAAGGAGCCCAGACCTCTACCTCAGAGGTGAGGCAGCTACCTGTCCATACTTCTCACATGAGGGGAAAGTCTGCTGCTTTGGTCCCTGACATTTAGCCTGGAGCCAGGGGAGCTAGAGAAGGGGACACATGCAGGGTGCACAAGGGGCAACACTGTCCACTCAAGAAAAGGCCCAGCATGAGGAGGTGGGTGTTCAGAGCAGCATGAATGGAAATGGACTGAGCACACAGGGTATGTTCAAGAAAGAGAGATGTGACTGAAGATGCAGGACTCCTACCACTTTTCTCGGGGATATTCAGAGAGAGATTAGCATAAATATCACTTTGTCATTTTTCATTTACTCTACTGTTTTTTTTAGCTCTATACCTGGTGCAGAATGGAAATTCCTAGCACCTACAGGGCTCTAAGACACAACATGCAGTTTCTAGGTCTTTGAGAACAGCTTTCTGCCCTTGAGTATATATGTTTTAATATCATTACATCTCATGTGATCTTCATAGTAGCACAAGCAAAAGGCGTACTTCTCCCCTCATTTTGGAGGTGATTTGTCTGATGGGCTGCTGCTTCCTACAAGCCAGTCACATGTTATTCACTTCATGCATGGGCATTTGCTTGTGCTCCAGTGGGAGCTGGTTTCAGGAGCTGGCCTAATGGGTTGATGTGCACTGGTCATCTCAGCTGTCTGGCTATGGAAAACAGAGCTGGGAAGAACAATAGCAATGTGCACGAGAAGTCCCTGGAATCATTCACATGACACTGGGGCAGCAAGAGGTGGTGCTCGCAGCCTGGGGGGGAGGCCTTCCTGGAGAGTGTAAAGACGCCTTTGAGGGAAGAAGGTGGGAAGCTGGCAGAGGCTGCGCTTGTCCCTTCTCAGGGCAGTTGGACCCACAGTCAGGGTCTGAGAGGACAGGGGGTACAGTGGGAAAACAGAGGCCAAGCCAGATTCCAGTGTGGCTTTGACAGCCTAGAAGACAGCAGCTCAGAGTCAGCAATACCATGGGTCCGCTGCCCAGTGCTCCTGGAGGAGGACAGAGGACAGGGCTGCTCTTCACGGTGACTGAGCAGAGCAGCTGAGCAGCTGCTGCCGGAGACCCTAGAAAGCCAGAGCTGCAGAAAGGGGCTGACATCAGCGTTAACAAACAGAACAACAGAGGAAGCTCCCCAGAGCTGAAAACCAGGGGGGCTGCATGGTGCCCTGGGATCCTTAGAGCACCTGCAGTTTAAGAGTGAAAATATTTGGAATAAAGTTTGTGAGTTTGAAATAGGAGTTTCCTTTCCTCAATAGTGAAGTTTCCTGTATGGCTTTAGAGCTTCCAGAGCGAAGCACAGAACCCAGTCTTCACAATGCTAGATAATGAGAAAATGCTCTCATGTGAGTCTGTTAGATTTCTAACTGCTAGATGCTCTCTGACAATAAAGAGGTGAGGAATACATGCTCCCTGGGTTCCAGGGCCCCAGGGGATACCAAAATCCCCCAATGTGCAGTCTGTGATATAAAATGGGCCAGTGTTCCCACAGAACCTACCCATGTCCCCCATGCACTGCCATCATACTCTAACACCCTGTAAACAGCCAGTGCTCTGTAAGTAGCTTTTTTAAATTTAAGTCTTTATTGGTACATTATGAATACACATCCTTATCACATTCAACATTGAGAGTTTGTACCAGAATATGACATGACTTCATTCTCCTTCCTGGATGTTGCAGACCAGCATTGGTTGGAGCCATGGTGCTGAAGCTGTGGGAACAGAGATGACCGAGTCCTGGGGCTGCTCACTCAAAAGAGAATCATCTTCCAGAGCAAAACTGAACAAAGGGAAGGTATGAATGTCACAGAGGGAGGAGTGGCGAAAGGCTGGATGGAGGGTGAGTAGAAGGGTGAAGAGGGAGGGGACGGACCACAGTTCCTTGGGCTGTGCCCACTCCCACCCCTGGTGCTTCAGGGCAAAGCCCAGTCTGTCCCTGTCCTCCTCTGAGACGCTCTTCTTTGTACTCCATGACTCTCCAGAGAGGGCTGTGTCCAGTGCTCTGGAAATAGGTGGCCCAGTCTGTAGGTCAAAGTTGTGGGCCAAAGCCCAAGGACAGGATATAATATAGTGACTTCGTGACCACTCCAGTGTTGGAGGTGCTCAGGAATGTGTAATCCCAGTTGAAGTGTCTGGCAAAAGTCAAGGACCTAAACCAAACCAGTCCTGCACAGCGTGGAAGACTGCTTGGGAGACTGCAGGAGTCCTTTAGGGGCAGTGAAGTACCCATCCAGGTGAGGCAGGGGACAGGTGAGCCTCACTGCCCACCATCAGAAACAGGAAGTGCATTGCTTCCTTGAACAGTTACCAGTGGTTTGCCACTTGAGTCCCTCCTGCTGACTTCTCAGCTACAATTCATTGTCACTAGAGCGTGTTCACTGAGATGAAAGTTAATGAGTTACACTACAGCACTAATAGTTCACTAAGTGCTATCCTAGTGCGTGCCCTTGACAAGGTCAGGCAACCTCGCTAGGCACCCTTTGCTTCCTCCCTTTGTGCCCTGTGTGCAAGGCATGAAGAGCTCTCCTGGATCCTGGTGCATCTGAACACATCAAGCTCTTCCTTCACCTCAAGGGACACACTGCTTCACGCCAACACCTCTGCTGCAGGTGACACACCCTGGGCATTTCTTTCAGGCCACAGAGCAAAAGCAGAGCCATAACTTATTCACCTGGCCACTTCCTGAGCTGTTCTCTACTCCTTTTTCTCCACAATGGACACAGCAGGAGAGACCATGGCCGCCTACAGGGTTCCCTCCCTTACTCTCCAGTAAAAGTGAATTTTCTTAAGAGAAAAACAGTTTAAAAGCTTTGTGTATGGGGGGCTGGTAGGGTGGGTGGGGCTATGGGAAAAAATGAGAATTAAGTTGTGTCTTATACTGGTACAAATCCCCATTATGGAGTGCAATCATGATGTGTATATTTAATGTACCAATAAAGATAATTTTAAAAAAAAGCTTTGTGTATGAAAATACATTTCTGGTCATTCTTAAAATATTAGTGAACCACTTATGAGGATGTCCTCAAGGTACGTCCATTTAAGTATAAATGATTCAAACTTATCATTTTTATGGCAAAGTAATACTCCATTCTGTAGAAGAACCACAGCTTCTTTATCCATTCTCCAGTTGATGGACATTTAATAAATAGGTCACAGATGTGTAAATACCGTATCTTTTATCTGGTATGAGAAAACAAAGCTATAAATGAGTTCTAGAATGTATGTTATATATTGTGAAATAGAAAACACTCAAAGTGTAATGGAGTGAATGGGGGAAAATAATGAGATTATAACAAAATGGAAGGAAACAAAGTTTATATATATGGGGGTGGGGGTGGTAGGGTGGGCAAGATTATGGGAAAAATTGAGAATTAAGTTGTGTTATATACTGGTACAAATTCTCATTGTTGAATGCAATTATGATGTGTATATATAATGTACCAATAAAGATTTCAATTAAAAAATATTAGTGAACCATTATTTCTTATTTCAAAATGGATTATGACATGGTGCTTAGCAGGAGATCCTCTGTGTCTCCACGGAGGTATCAGTAGATAGTGACCCAAGGAACCGCTTGAGCTCTGGTTTCACAGCCCACGCTGTGACAGAGGACCTGCAGCTATCCTGAGGTCCCTGGAGGTCCTCTGTGTGCATACTCCATCATGAACTGCTGACCTGACACCACTGCCATGAGTTGTGCTTCTCTGCTGGGTCTTTCAGTCACAGAAAAGCTTTCTGGCCCTCCTTGTGGGCAGTGCACACTTCCAGGACAGAAAACCAAACTCTGCACTGACAACTCCCAAAAGAGGTTGCCCCATGCCTGCCTCTGGGAGCTGTCAGGGTGACAGGGACAGGTATCTGTCAGACTCTTGGACTGAGGCAGGACATGAATGTCTATGAGAGCAGGAGACCCAAGCCTGGCCTCCCACAGGAGAACCATGGGCTGTTTGGAAGGGAACCTCTCGGAGGTGTGAGTGTGTGGAGTGCAGTCCAACCTGTGCTCATCCATTTGCTTCATGGTCTTATCTGGCTCCTCTAGATATTTCAGCAGTGTCTTCACCAGACTGGGTGGCTGGAGAGGGTTATTTACGATAGAAAGAAAACTCACAGAGACCCCTTTGTCCAGCAGAAACCAGATGGTCACATAACACAAGGGTGGCAGCCACAGGAGGGATTGGTGCTGACCCTGGTGTGGGGTCTTTTTCACAATTCTTCCTGGCCCCGCCATGTTGGACTTGAAGAACTAGAGATTTAGGTGGCTTTTGTCTGCAGCATTAAAGAAAATTTTCCTTAGTTCTCAGAACAATCATTAATCCTTTAGTTTACTCACTGGAGGCTTCTATGATGCTTGATATTTAGAGTGATACAAAGAGTCAGCACATATTCCTTTAAGGCAGATTGTGAAGAAAATATTTGGAACATGTGTGAGCAGATCAATTAGCAGAGCATGTCTAATGACAAATATCCATTTGCCTACTCCTGACAAGGGTGATAATCCTGATTTTGAAATTGGGAACATAAAATTCATCTGCAGAGCCATCTGTTTTCTTCGTAAGTCTTCCAAATCCTGCCATTTCATCATTAAGGAAGTCATTTGGTGACATTATTCCCATTAGCTACTTTATAAGAATTGTCACTAAAAGTCAGAGAAATAACTGCTACAGAAAGGGGAGGAGGCTGTGGGGGGAGTCGTCTGCTCAGTGGGGTTGGGATGAGTGCCCCATAGCACGTTCTTGGTTGTTGTTCATGCTTCTAGGGGACAGGATTTCATTTCTACCACCCAGGGGACAGATGGATATCTTAGACCTAAAGTGCACACTTATTTCTTAAGAAGCTAGTTGTTTCCTAGCTTATTTAATGTTGACTGGTTTTCAGTACCTGTGAAGAGTCTTAAGTTACTTACTTTTACTTTTGAAGTTATATTTCTAAGAAGAAAACTGCAGCTGCAGCTGGATGTCATAGGTACAATCCTGAAAACTTGATGCAAAAATCAAGGCTTGGTGTATAGAACCGTACGCTCACTGAAACATTTTAAAACAATATGACACAGATGATTTTAACACTGGGTTAAAGTTATTATATTTGTTTTCTTCTAGAACCAAGTTATTAATGCATAGTATCTTTAGAGTAAAAGACACAGAATTATTATGAAACTAAATCACATTGCTCCTGTATTTTCCTTTCTTCTTTTCAAGCCATACTATTTTCTGCATCTGCAAGCCGGCCCACCTGGAGGTCGCCCACATCTCCAGACATAGATAATTTCAAGCAGTCTGTGCTCCGAGGGAGGCAGGGCACACAGCCATGAGCAACGGTGCTTGGCCCTGCTGCAGGACACCTTCATCTTTCTTAACTACATGCATAAAATGGAACAGAGGACAGGTTCGTTCTTACCGTATTTCCACAGAGAGTAATGGTACCGCAGGCCAGGCACCAGCAGGCTACTGCTCTGCTCAAACACTCTGCAGAATCTGGCTAGCTGAGAAAAAGGAGTTCCTCACGGCTGTACCCCAACCGTCCTCCCTGTGTGTTCCATTACTCTACCTGACTCTCCTGTGTCGTCTCCTCTACAGACCTTCCTGGCCTTTCTTGTTCTCCGCTTTCTACATCCCTCTCTTGGAAATGTGGCCTTCTCAGTAGGCTTACTAGTTTATTTCTCAGTTCTCTATAAACTATAAGCTTCTGTAGGACAGGGTTGATGACCACTTGTCACTTTCTGTTCTGCAACATTGTGCACACACCTACAGGGATGGGGCTGAAGATGAATTGGCTGTGATCCCAGCAGTGGCCCCCGGGACTGATGCAGCAGAGGACTGACCTACTTTCCTTTCGGCCTCTTTGTAATTGTGAATTTGAAGCATGTGTTTTGTAGACCGTGCACAGGTGGATCATACTGTTAAAGGAAATCAAACAATCGCTTTCTTTGGATTGCATTTCTAATCCATGTATCTTGTTATTCTTGGGGTAATTATTTTACATCTGCCTTCGTAGCTTTTGTTGTATATCTTATCTCATGGCTTTTTTTTTCCTTTCTTTTTTCCTCTTTTATTTTGTGTTCAATGAATATTTTTTAAGTAGATTTTAACTTTGTAGAGAACTTTTTAACTATGCAGTTAACATTATGTTTTAAGATTTGTTTTAGGGTTTATTGTATATGCTATGCTGTATCAGGATCGACTTCAGATTTATATTAGTTTAATTCTGCTGATAGAGAAATGCTCCATCCATCTACATAGTCCTATTTCATTTTCCCTCCTGTTTTTGTGTGACTTTTATACATATTATATCTCTAATGTTCCCAACTCAAAAGCATATTGTTACTATTTCCCCTTTAACATTGCTAGTCATTTTCTTACCCTAAATTGCTTTTCTACTACACACCTACCCAGTGCTATTTTTGGCAAATACACATGTTCATCTCCATGTTATACACTAAACATATTATATAAATATTATTTTATATAATTACTTTTAGTCAGTTACAAGAAAAATGAGAATATGTATTTTTGTCACCAAGACAGAATACCAGACAACTATACCTCAAAGGTTTAAATGCTCATGACTTTAGGGGAGTTAGTCTACTAGCAAAAAATTCAGAGTTTATCATAGTAAAGCATTGTTTATCTTTATTTGTAAAACAAGCTCTGCTTAGTGGAGACCTCTTGGCTGCCTGTTCTTTATGACTGTCCACATTTTTACCATAACTTGTCAATCTGTAAATGCTTGTATTTGTCCTACATAATAGTTAGTTGTCTGTCTCATTGTGTAGGATGTTATTTTTCTGAATTTAGAAAGTTTTCTGTCATTAGTTCATATGTTCTTTATGCAACATTTTTCTTCTCTTCTTACTGCTCCTGTTCTGTATATCTTGATGGCATCCTGCTTTTTCTGCATCTTGATTCACTGTTTTTAAATTATTTTTCTTTCTGTATTCTAAATTGTATAATCCTTATAACTCCATATTCTAATTAGTCAGTTCTTTCATCTGTCTATTTAAATCTACTCCTGAGTTGCTGGACTGATAATTTTTGTTGTTGTTGTTATTGTACTTTTTTATTAGTTTTTTGAGACAGGCTCTTGCTTTGTAGTTCAGGCTGGTCCTGAACTCACCAATCCTTCTGCCTCTACTTCCTGAGTGCTAGGATTATAGGCATGAGCCACCACGCCTGGCCCTGAGGTATGTGGTACTGATTGCTGGTGGGCATGAGTCTCCACACCTGGCATTGTTATATGTGGTTACTGGGATTGAACCCGAGACCTTTTACTTTCAGGGCAGGTGTAGGAACCACTGAGCTAAATCCCTGGCCTTAATTATATTTTTTAATCCAAGAATTTTCATCTGGTTCTTTTTATAACTTCTAACTCTTTATTAGTACTTTCTATTTGATAAAACATTGTTAGAACACCACCACCTGCTTCTATAAAGGTTTTTCTTTTGTTCTGTGAATGCATGTACCTATTTTAAGTATTATTCTACAAATCTGACATCTGCTTGACTGATGTCTGCTTAATGGTGCTTTTTGGTTTCTTTGCATCCTTTTCAATTTTTTGTTATAAATAAAACATTTCAGGCCACATATTGTAGTAGCTCTCGGTATTGTATCCACTACTCAGGGCTTGCTACTATTCGTTTTTGAGTTTGTGTGTTTGTTTGTTTAGTGAACTTTAGGTGATTTTCACAATCTTTGTTTCTCACCTCTCCAGCTTTAACCTCTGGCCATAGCTTCTCAGGGTGGTGTCTCTTCTGCTGCACCAATGGTAGCCCTGAGATGCTAGTGACATTTCCAGTTCTGGCCCTTCTCTTTTCTCTTGGCTACTCTCAGCTGTCAAATTCCACTAACTGCCTACTGGTTACTCTTCCTGTTTTCAGAAATATGTTGCATCATAAATTCCTCTGTAATCTAGTTGATAGTAGCTTTTTGATCAGACTGTCTGTTTGTTGCTATTTCAGGAGAACTATTACCAGTGCTGTATCCCTGCTTATCTTCTCCAAACTACCCACTGGCAGTCTGGGCTGTACCTTCAGCATTTCCACAGTGTTCCTCTAGCCCTCATCCAGCCTCATCCACCACCCTTGAGAGCACTGTGATGGCTGAACTTCTCTGTGTTTGACTGCAGATGGAGTCAAGTTGTTTTAGGAAAAGATCAGGAAGTTACCGGTTTTATAACCTTGCTCACCCTCTACCTCAGTGCAGGCAGATACCAGGAGCCAGAACTTTGGCATGGAGTAGAGACCAGGGTACACTTCTTTCTGGCTACATCACTCTTGTAGAACTGTGTGGTCAATGGTGGGCAGGGGAAGAAGACTGGGTTGCTTCTGGTCTTCCTTGGCTTGAAACTTCCACTTCATGAGCAGAGATTCTCAGCTGGGCAGAGCCATCTTTCCAATATGAGCTCATGGCACAGCCTCTGTGTGGTGGACAGGGCTGGACAGAAGAGGGAAACAGTGCTGACTGCCCTGTCTCTGTTCTCAGGAGACAGCGTTAGGAGCAGCTCTGCTTCCCCTAGTGGAGGGAAGCTGTGCTCTGGGGTGCAGAGTATGGGGTGGATTCAAGGCTGACTGGGTGGGGAGGAGGAAAGTAGACAATCAGTTTTGCTTTGTGTACTCAGCCCTTCTTACTTCATTTCACAGAATTGCAAAGATACATTCTTCATTACCCATTTGTCTTTCAAACACTTCCAGAGACAGTAAGTGGTGATTATTGGCTTTAAAAAAAAACCTCCTCCAATTTCCCTGAAGAATGTGGGTCAGTAGGGCAGTGCTCAATGTGGTAAGTCTTATTTACTCAAAGGATCCAGTGCACTGACTTTCCTGCCAACACTGCCTTCCCACCCACGCCTAGGAACAGAGGTTCCTACAGAGTAAATAGACTGCAGTGTAATAGCCATTAATGATTGGTAATTGATAGATAATAATCTGCATAAGTCCTAGGGGAGACAGGAAAACACTAGAGTGTGGATCCAAAGACTTGGGACAATAAATGTGTCCTTGGGGGAAAGCACAACACACATTCTTTGGTCCATTTCTTTAAAATAAAATAGTTAAAATTAATATCACTTTTTCCACAGTTTTTATTTATATATTCTGAACAGTTTTAGCTGTAACTTCAGATTCTAGTAAAAAATAATTTTAATCCTGAAAAAAATATTGCAGGGTTCTAGAGCCCTTGTGAGAATCAGCAGAGTGAGATAATATAGAATGTTATCCTGAGAAGTCAGAAAAATAATGAGGTATGAGTGCAGCTAACTTATGAGAAAGTTCACAAAGCAAGATCCTCTGGTCTTGGAGTTCAGAATACACTTTGTAGCTGGTATTAAAGATAAGCTTGCTGACACTGAAGAGAGTCGCCGAGTCGTGAGTTATGTAAGCCTGGAACAGTCATCAAGGTACTTGGCATTCCATTAGCACAGAGATTTTACACATTTCTTCAATGTGTCTAAGGTTGGAAGAATGTTTTCCAGGTCTCATGGGCCTACTGAATATGAGAATTATTTCACAAGTTGATAATCAGATCTCTGATGGTTTGTATGCAATTTAGTGAAATTAAGGCCAAATTAATGTTGGCACATATGACAGTAATTACTTGTCTACATTTTCTCCATGGAATCAAGCAGTAGTGGCTTACAGATAAACAAGCTTCTAAAGAGAGTTTGTTTAAGAATGATGTTTAGAAGTTCTCACCACACAGAAAAAGTCAGTATCTATATTTACTAGCTATGAAATGAAACTAGATTGTGTCTACACAAAAATTAAAATGATAACTTAGCAAGTATGGGTCCTATACTCACTTTCTTCCATCTTCCCAGGTACTAGGAAAAGCTTGAAAACAAAAAAAATTTAAACTATATCTCTTTTAGTTGAATAATTCAGAAAATTCTGCCCACAACTTTCCTACAGAGAAAATATAGCTTTATGTTTTACAGATACATAACATCACTAGACAAATAATGTACAATAGTCAGCCTGAAAGACTACTTTTTACTAAGACAGAAACTAAAACTTTCACTGTGTTTCATTTTTTCCCTTAATGATTCTCCCAAGTATGAAAACAAGATGATGTTTTATTTTTATTGTTTCAGAGCAGAAAAGCACAAAAAAGATATTTGGTTACAATATTCATCCAGTTTACTACTTCTTATTCAAAAATCTTGTTTTATATTATTTTCCAATATCCGGCAGGAACATTAGCTAGAAAAATGACAGTAATTATGAAAGAATAAGAGTGCCTGGCTGCAGAAAACCTTCAGCAATTATTTTCAATATAGCACTTCAAGTAGCTTGAAAATGCTTTTAATTTGAAGGCCCAAAGAAGAAACCCAAAAATATCTGTTTCTATCCCGATGGAACTGTTCAGTAGCTGATAACAATCCCATTTCTATGTTCATGCCCATTTCTTCGAAGGTGAAGACCTGTGCAGCAAGTTTCACAGAGGTGAATTTTGAACAGCCTCCCATGGAGGAGGCCAGTTCTGTGGTCTGTGTCAGGGGGGACCAGAACTCCAAAACGAGGAACTGTGACCACTGCACCCACCACACATATCTTAACCCCAAACATGGTCCTTTCTCACAGAAATTAAAATAGGACTGGTTTGCCTACTCTTTAACAAAGAAATCAATGTGTTTTAAAAGATAAAGCACGTTACTCAAAGTAACACTGAAGCCCCTGTGCTTATTAATGATGTCTATCAATTTGACCGTGTTACCACTGTCATTTACCAGTGTGAGAAAATTGCTCAGACTACATCTGTCTCCGTCTCTACAAACACACACACACACACACACACACACACACACACACACACACACTCTCACACGCACGCACACATATACACACACATTATTGGCTCTGTTTCTCTGGGTAGCCCTGTGTGGTCATAAGCCTCCCATCACTATAGTAACTATCTGAGATAATCAACTTATAAACAGGAAAGATATTTTGGAGGTTTGGGGCATGACTGAAGAGCCCTGTGCATTTGGAATGGTGACAACACAACACATCAAGTGGAGTGCATGGTGGAGCAGGGCTCATCACCTCATGGGTACAAAAGAAAGAAAAAGAAGATGGGGTGCCACGATGCCCTTCACAGATACCTTCCTGGGGAACTGAAGCTCTCATTAGGCCCCACCAAAGTTTTTACACCAACTGGAAAACCATGCCCTCATCTCATGAGCCATGCGGGACACCCAAACAAGAGCCGCAGATACAGCGACACTCGCCAAACTGGAACAGCAGCCACTGAAAATGAAGAGCTGTCTGAAATCTGTACAGATGGCTTCAGTCCCAGCTCTGGAGAGTGGTTTCTGGCTTCTTCATCTGTGTAGAAATGTGGCATGGTTCCTGTTAAACAGAAATGCAGTGAAGGGCTAAGTTTGAAAAACCAAAAATTATTAGGGAGTGAAGGTCACCAGGTGAGGTGGCAACTGGCAGAGAAAAGAGCAGAACAGAAATTACAAAGCAGTGCTTGGGCCCAGGGAACAAGACACTGACAAGGAATGATTGAATTGTGCAGAAATCTGAGTGAATAGAAGACTTTGCACACCTGATAATAGTTCCTGATTGTTATGGCTTCTATGCAGATGGCCCCCAAAACCTTTTGAAATCATAAGTGGAGCTTTGCAGACAGGACTGGATCTAACACGTGTGATGCCTAGATCAATTACTAAATTAGTCCACTGATTGATTGCTTTGATGTAGCTCTGGGTATGAACAATGGGAAATCCCTCCCTGGGTGTGAGTGCTACCTCCCCTAAGGACATGGAACCTGGAATATATATATATATAAAATACATATATGTATATATACATATATAATACATATATATGTATATATACATATACATATATATAATACATATATATGTATATAGACATATATAATACATATATATGTATATATACATATACATATATATATAATACATATATATGTATATACACATATATAATACATATATATGTATATATACATATACATATATATAATACATATATATGTATATATACATATATAATACATATATATGTATATATACATATACATATATATATATATGAAGGCTGCTGCTGGCTTGTTCCCTGCTTTCTTATTTTGCTGCTTTGCTGCCTTTTGCCTGCCATTTGTCCTCTACATTGTCCCTCTGACATGCTGTCCTGCCTTAGGACCAACTGACTATAAACTTAAACCTTTATGAAGTGTGAGATACAATAGACTTTTCCTCCTTTAATTTTGGATGTTGAGTATTTTGTCTCAGCAACCAGGAACATAACTAGACACTAACTAAGCACAGAGAGCTGACGTAGCTAGGGTGGCTGGGTTGCTGCTACATGAAGGAGCCATCTAGGAGATGTCTGTGGTGTAAACACTCACACCTCCTACCACTGCCAATCCCAGCCACAGCAGCAAACACAGAGGTGGGAGGAATTGTGCAGAGGCAGCTGTCAGCAGGGCCAGCTCACAGCCCACAAGGCACAGCCTGGCTCCTACTGAAGGCTCCGTGCTAAACAGGACAATGTGCTGCCATTGTATGCATAGCAGGTGACCAGCTCAGTTCACAGTCATCCCTGATAAAGAAAAACATGCTTCTTTCCCAGCATCTGGGCTCAGGGAAGATACAGACACATGGGAGTAGCTAACTCATGTCATGAGCAGGGATCAAGTCAGATCAGGGAAGGGTTTTGCTTTTTATCAAACTGGAGTTGAAAACACCAAGCCAAAATCTCTACATGTTCAGTTGCAAACCAAAAACACCAAATGAGACTTGGTAAAGTAAATTTAGCTCCACATTAAATGTGAGGGCAATATTAATATCTCTTGAAGATGGTTTGTGGCAACATGGCATTAAAAAGAATTGTATACTAATTTGCTATCACTTTAGTTTCAAGAATTCTATCCATCCCTATTTAATTCATATTACAGTACTGAAGAATGTCTGTCTAGTGGTGTGGTCTGTCATTTGCCAGGAATGGTGGCTATACCTGTGCTAGGCAGTTTTCTGTAATTGTACCAAACACAGGAAACAATCATCTTATGGAGAGGAAAGGTTATTCTCAATCACAGCTTTGGAAGATCCAGTCTGTGAGCCACTGGCCCATTGCTTCTGGGATATGGGGAGCCAGACATCACATCAGGGAGCTGGTAGTATGAAAAAGCTACTCAAAAAGCTACTCAGCCTAGAGGTAATGTACTCTAGAGAAAGCAGTTAGGGTCCCCAACCCCTCCAAGCACATGCTCTTAAAGACCAGAGCTCTGCTCACAGGCTGCACCACTTAGAGAAACCACCTCCCCCCTGTAGTGACCAGGAACAATCTCGTAATGCAGAACTTTGGGGAACATCCGTGCTCCAACTTTCAACCAACACAAAACACTGCAATGGAGTCACTTACTAAATAGGCAGCTCAGAAGTGAAGGTTATCTTTCTTCATTTCTCCAAAATCGGTTGGCGTAGAACAGATCCATTTTTTAAATAGAACGAGCTGAGCCATGTTTCTGAAATATGGCCATAGACTTTGAATATTTTATTTTATCTTGCTTTTACAAACCACATCTTGATGCTTTTGATGACACAGAAATGAAAAAATATCATCTTGTGGTGGTTTTCTGAAAGGGAAAGCAAAGATTGCTTCTGCGGACCTTTGCCCTGGAGATGGACCTGTGGGTTTATGCACCAAACATATCCTCCCTCTCCTGCTTCAGCTCCTCTCCTCCTCTCTGCCTCCCCAGTGTGCCCAGTTAAGTCTTCCCTCTTAACTGCTAAGTTCTCACTTTCTTTTCCAATCAATGAACATTTCTCACCTCTGTAGGGGAAGAGACAAAATCACAGATAGCTGGTTGGATGTTTCCCACTCCCACTTTAGAGTTATTTTAAAAACCCAGAGATGAAAGATGTTGTCATTTAGTTCAGAGAAAGGAAGACTAGGCCCCAGCACACTGTGTACTTTAAAGCACAGAGATTTCCACTTAAATAGAGCATTCAGTGAATTAGCTTGACTTTATGGACTTCTCAGAAAAAGAAATGGCTTGCATAAAGGGTAAGAATAGCTTCTTATGCTCCAGGCTTTTACATCAATGAGAACACTAAATTTCCTATTGGCACATCTGAGTGTAAAAAAAAAGAAGAAGAAGAAAGAAAAAGAAACCAACCAGGCGTGACAATGCATTTCACCAACTCTTCTTGGCTCCAAGCCCCCAGGTATTACAGGCTATTTCTCTATAGCTTTAGCTACATTAAGAAACTTTTCTCTACAGGACTCTTTTTTGGATCTAGTAAAATCTTGTTGTCTAGAGCGTGACCTGGAGAGGACAAGAGGGATGGAACAGACTTCCTCACACAGCCTGTCTGTGCTTGTAGAATAGAAGGAGGGGGATTTACACTCCTTCAAAGCACAACACAGGGGCCAGAAGGAGGAGAGTTCTCACTAAAGACAAAGAGGTTCTTGCTGGGCACCCACGAGGAGGGGCAGAAATTGTCCTGGTCCTTGGTTGCCTTCAGCTCCTTTGTAGAAAGGCAATGCTGTAGCTTAGTCTCCTTTTCATTTACTCAGTTAAAGTCTGACAGGAGGTGGCTGAGGCTGCTGCCAGGCTACCCACACACGTATATCACCAGGGCGTCCTTCCCATTAGGTCTGTACTGTGCCCTTTTCTTGCTTCTGCTGCCCAGAACCTGCCTGGAACTCAGCCCCCGCTCAGGGAGCTGCACAGTGTGGACTCTTGAGACTCAGCAGTGGCTCCTTACCTCAGAAGGCACCATGGATTATTAAATAATCAGATCATGAGTGACTTGACTGACTTAAGTATGAATAGATGCTGAGAGCCACATCAGCAAAGGAAAGGACAGCAGAGTCCAAGTAGCTTCACTCATGCTGAAGACTGTGTCATCAACCCCGAACCCATGCTGTCTCCCTGTAGATCTGGACTTGGGAAGAATCAAGAGAGTGTTGTACATGCACTTCAGTAGCTGGCATGGTCTCATCATATCCTATGGAAAGTAGCCTGTGCTCGACCCAGCTGCCACCAAACCCCTGTCTTTGATCCTTCCTCAGTGGTGTGTAGATATCTCCCTGCTCAGCTCTCCAGAGCTCCTTCCTGTCCAGCAGCCCAGAGCTACTAACTAGTTCCTACATCCCCAGCAAGAGACAGTCAAGTCTCTGAAAGTAGACTTGTCCAAATTCTGTCCAAACACCTACTTCAACACAGATCTGAAAAGCTCTCTCCTCCATGTAAGAAAATGACCTTCATAAAATTCAGAGAGTTGCCCACCAAGGAAAGATACAGAGACTTCTAAGGTGACAGGGAGGTGATGGTGCAGGCTGCTTCGAAATAGGAGAGTGAGAGGCAGCAAGAGGAGAAAGTAGAAATCCAAGTCAAAGCTTCAGAAAATGTATTCAAGTTAGACTCTTTGGTTAAATTTCAATTTCCTCATACCAGAGAAAAGATGCGATAATGAAGATGTAAATGAGTCCTAGCATTGTATGTTATATATTGTGAAATAGAAAATGTTCAATGTAAAATAAGGTGAAAGGGGACAATGTTGAGATTGTAACAAAAAAGTAAGGAAACAAATTTTATGTATATGGGGGGGTGGTAGGGTGGGTAGGGCTATGGGAAAAAATGAGAATTAAGTTGTGTCTTATACTGGTA
>PVIR01027569.1:0-22770 GCA_004026965.1 Petromus typicus | reverse complement strand
CATCATTAGTCATTCGAGAGATGCAGATGAAAACAACATTGAGATTTCATCTCACTCCACATAGAATGGCTGCCATTTCAGAATCAGCCAACGGCAAATGTTGGCGAGGCTGCGGAGAAGAAGGAACCCTTCTCCACTGTTGGTGGGACTGTAGACTCGTACAACCCCTGTGGAGATCAGTTTGGAGAATCCTCAAAAAATCTAGGATTGACGGTCCCATTTGACCCAGCCATTGCCCTACTCGGTATACACACACAAGAATTAAAAGACTCATATCACAGTGACATATGTGCACCCATGTTTATAGCAGCCTAATTTGTGATTGCTACATCTTGGAAACAACCCAAATGTCCATCAACTGGAGACTGGATAAAAAAGCTGTGGTTCTTCTACAGAATGGAGTATTACTCTGCCATAAAAAATGATAAGTTTGAATCATTTCTACTTAAATGGACATACCTTGAGGATATTCTCATAAGTGAAATAAATAGGGCACAGATAGGTACATATGGCATCTTTTCTCTGGTATGAGAAAATAAAGATGTAAATGAGTCCTAGCATTGTATGTTATATATTGTGAAATAGAAAATGCTCAATGTAAAATAGGATGAAACTGGATAATGTTGAGATTGTAGCAAAAAAGTTAGGAAACAAATTTTATGTATATGGGGGGTGGTAGGGTGGGTAGCGCTATGGGAAAAAATGAGAATCAAGTTGTGTCTTATACTGGTACAAATCCCCATTATGGAGTGCAATCATGATGTGTATATTTAATGTTCCAATAAAGATTTTAAAAAAAAGAATTTGGCATACAGATAAGTGAGGTATATAGAACGTTAAATGGCACTGATCTAAAAAATTACACCTAGGCACATAATTATCAAGATTCAAAAAACCAACAGAAAAATGAAATAATTATATCGATCACAGAAAGAAAAAAATCGCATACAAAGAAAAGCCCATCAGAATTACAGAGGATTTCTCTGAGCAAACATTCAAGTGAAGGAGAACCTGGAGCGCTGTATTACAACCCCTAAAAGTAAACAAACTCCAACTTAGATTGATGTATCCTACAACACTATCCTTCAACACTATCGAAGGGGAAACAAAATATATGTATGATGGCAAAGGGCACCTATGTATTTTCACAAATACAAAACCTGCACTCCAAATATTCTAAACAATATCCTAGAAAAAGCCAATGAGTGTCACAATCCTATGAGACCCAGCAAGGTCAACTCATTGGATAAGGCAAGAACCTGAATGGAAAGTTGAGAAGCCAACAATAAAAGAGCCAAGAACAGAAAGACATCATGGCAGGGTTAAATCAGTACATATCAGTTATAATCATTAATGTCAATCGACTCAATGAACTAAATAAAAGACACAGACTGGCAGAACGAATTAGGAAGCAAGATCTAACAATACTCTATATACAAGAAGCACACCCAGTTCAGAAATAAATCCATAGACTGAAAGCAAAAGGATGTAAAATAGTTCTTCATGCAACAGGATACTGCAAAAAAGCAGGAGTGGTGATCTTATTTGCACACAAAGTAGTTTTCACATCAGAACTAATTAAGAAAGACAAAGAAAGACACTACATCCTCATACAGGGAACAATTCAGAGGAAGAGATGACATTCATAAATATTTTTGCACCAAAATCTAGTGCACCTAACTGTATAAAACAAATATTAATGTGCATGAAAAGCCAGATAAGCAGTAATACAATAGTAGCAGGAAACCTAAGTGCTCCACTGTCACAAATAGACAGACCAGACCAAGAAAATCAACAATGAAATAATTGAACTGAACCAAACTTTTGAACAAACGGATTTAATGGATGGCTACAAAATATTCCACCCCACAAAGTCAGAATATACATTCGTTTCAGCTGGTCATGAGTTAATCTCTAAAATAGACCACGTGTTAATTCACAGTGCATGTTTAAGTAAATGTAAAGGAACTGAAGTTATCCCCTGTATACTGTTAGACCACAATGCCTTGAAACTAGAGATCAAGAGCAAAATAAATTCCAAGAAGCTAACAAACATATGGAAATTGTAAAACACTCTGCTTTGTAACCAGTGGGTCATAGAAGAAATTAAACAGTTTATACTATTAAATGATATTAGTAGTACAACATACAGGAATTTATGGGACACAATGAAAGCAGTTCTATGAGGGAAATTCATAGCAATGAATGCCTATACTAGGAAAACAGAGCAAGCTCAAAGAAAAAACCTAGTGCTGAACCTCAAACTACTAGAAAAAGAGGAGAAAAATAGTCCCAAAGCTTGTACAAAGGAGGAACTTGTAAGGATTAGGGCAGAAATTAATGTAATGGAGGCTGAGA
This sequence comes from Petromus typicus, assembly GCA_004026965.1. NCBI lineage: Eukaryota > Metazoa > Chordata > Mammalia > Rodentia > Petromuridae > Petromus > Petromus typicus. The sequence continues at coordinate 20,412 of PVIR01027569.1, read as the reverse complement.
GAATGATACAAAAAAGTCAAAGAATTGAAGAGTTGTTTTTTACAAGGATAAATAAAATTGACAAATGCTTAGCCAGCCTTACCAAACAAAGGGAGGAAAAGGTTCAGGTTTATGAAATCAGAAATGAAAGGGGAAAATCACCAAAGATCCAGCAGAGATTCACAGGATAGTGAGCACGTACTTTTAAATCTTGTACTCAAATAAGATGGAAAGCATAAAACAAATGCATAGACTCCTAGACACATATGAACTTCCAATGTTGAAAAAGGTGATATGAAAATGCTAAATACCCCAATATCAATATGGGAAACTGAAAATATAATTTTAAAATACCAAATAAAATGCCCTGATCCTGATGGCTTTACTACTCAATTCTGCAAGACTTTCAGAAAACAACTAATATCACTGCTTCTCAAACTCTTTAACAAATTTGAAAGAAATGCAAGACTCCCAAATTCATTCCTGAAAACAACCATTACCTTGATTCCCAAAGTAGAGAAAGACCCAATTGTAAAAGGAAAGTAAAAGTCAATCTCTGTAATGAACATTGATGTAAAAATTCTCAATGACATACTGGCAAACAGAGCACAGAAGATCATCAAGATCATACACCCTGATCAAGTTGGATTCATCCCAGGGATGCAAGGATGGTTCAACATACATAAATCAATTAATAGAATAAGTCATATTAACAGACTCAAGGACAAAAACCATATGACTATGTCAGTAGATGCAGAAAAAACTTTCAAAAAAATCCAAAACCATCTTAGGATTAAAAACTCTACAGGAAATTAGAAGAGTAGTTCTTTATCTCAAACTGATAAATGATATTTATGAGAAACCAAAAGCCAGCATCATATTAAACGCTCAAAAACTGAAGCCTTTCATGCTAAGATCAGGAACAAGACAAGGAAGGCCACTGTAACCACTCCTATTCAATACAGAACTGGAAACATAAGCCCTGACAATGAAAAAAGAGAAAGAAATAAAGATAGGATAGGAAGAAGTTAAACTGTCATTATTTGCTCATGACATGATACTCACACAGAAGATCTTAAAAACTCAGCCAAAAGACTGCTCAACTTAATCATCAGATTTGGTAGCTTGTTTGGAGGCAGGGTCAACACTCAAAAATGAATAGCCTTTGTATACATGAACAATGAGCTTAGTGAGAGAGAAACTAGGCAATCAATCCCTTTCACAACAACATCCAAAAAACCCAAAATATCTATGAGGCATTCTAACAAAGGAGGTGAAAGACCTCTATTCTGAAAATTACAGTATTCTTAATATGAGACGGAAGAAGATATCAGAAAATGGAAAGACATCCCTTAACTTGGATAGGAAGAACCAATATCATCAAAATGACTATATTGCCAAAATGACTATATAGATTTAATGCAACCCGGTTTGGAATCCCAACAGCATATTTAGCAGAGCCAGGGTAAAAACACAAAAACTCATCTGGGATCAAAAAAGAACTAGAATATCAAAAGCAATTCTAGGCAATAAGATCATGGCAGGGGGTATCAAAATCCCCAATTTGAAAATATCCTACAAAGGCACTGATAAAAACAGCATAATACTAGCAAAGAAATAAACATGAAGATTAGTGGAACAGATTAAAATTTCCAGCAATAACCCCAGGTATACTAATCCACTTCACCTTTGACAAAGGGGCAAGCATCCTCAACTTGGGAAAGATAGCCTCTATACCAAACGATGCTGGAAAAACTGGGTTACAATCTGCTGAAGATTAAAACTAGATCTATCTCTTTCACCATCCACCAAAGTAAAATTAATGTAGATTAGAGGCCTAAATATTAAAACAGAAACACTGAGCCTGCTACAAAAGAGTTTAGGTAGAACTCTTGGAAACATTGACATAAGGAAACACTTTATGAACAAAACATCAGCCTCACAGAAACTAGAAGAAAGAATCAACACCTGGTATCTCATTTTATTTAAAAGCTTCTGGACATAAAGAGAAACCACCAAGAGAGAGAGAGAGAAGAAAAACTACAGTATGGGAAAGAATTTTTACCAGCTGTTTCTCAGACATAGGACTACTATCTAGAGTATATAAAGAACTTCAAAAAAACAACCCCCACAGAAAATGTTGAGATTGTAACAAAAAAGTAAGGAAACAAATTTTATGTATATGGGGGGGTGGTAGGGTGGGTAGGGCTATGGGAAAAAATGAGAATTAAGTTGTGTCTTATACTGGTACAAATCCCCATTATGGAGTGCAATCATGATGTGAATATGTAATGTACCAATAAAGATTTTTTTAAAAAGAAAAAAAAAAAAAATGGACACCTGAAATGAGCAAACATCTTTCAGATGAAGAAATAAAGGCAGCTAAGGAACATGAAGAAATATTCCACATCGTTGGTCATTGGAGAGATGCAGATAAAAACAACACTGAGATTCCCTCTCACTCTGCAAAGATTCACTGCTATCATGAAATCAAACAACAACAAATGCTGATGGGACTGTGGCAAGAAAGGAAACCATTTTCATTGTTGGTGGAAAATGTAGATTGTTGCAACTGCTGTGGAGATCAGTGTAAATATTCATTTAAAAACAGGATTAGATGTCCATTTGACCCTGCTCTTCTCCTGTTAGGTATATGCACAATAGAATTAAAAGAATCATATCACAGGAACATATGTCCACCATATTTATAGCAGCTCAGTTTGTAACAGCTAAATCTTGGAAATAGCCCAAATGCCCATCAATGGGAGATTGACTAAAGATGATGTGCTTTTTGTTAGAAATGGAGTATTACTCAGCCATAAAGAATGACAACTTTGAGTCATTGATGAATGTACCATGAACACATACACATAAGGCAAATAAATAGGACACAGATGTATAAAAACTATTTCTTTTCTCTAGTATGAAAAACTGAAGGTGTAAATAAGTGCAAAATGTATGAGAGGCATTGTCAAATAGGAAGAAAATATTAAAAAGGAAAAGGAAAGGAAGTGCAATAGAAAGTAAAGAAAGGAAAGATAAAATTTAATAGTTTAAAATGGAAACAACACTTACATATATAGGGAGTATAAATTGTAGGGATGGCAGGGAATTGAGAGAAGATGAGAACCAAGATGTGTCATGTACAGGTACAAATTCTCAATGTTGAACGTGATTTGAATGTATGTATGTAATGTACACATAAGATCAATTTATTGAAAAAAGGAATAATATAGTAGCCGTTACTTGTGGAATGAGATGAAATCTCAGTGTTGTTTTCATCATCTGTCTCTCTTGAATGACCAGTGATGTTGAGTATTTCTTCATAGCTGCACTATGAAGCTGCTAAGAAGTAGCACTTCTAAGCTGCTCTTACTTCTTCTTCTGAAAAGTATCTGTTCATTTCACATGCCCATTTTTGAATTAGGTCTTTAAATTTGGGTGGGCTGACTTTTTTAAAGCTCCTTTTATATTCTAGATACTAGCCTTTTGTCTGAGAAACAGCTGGTAAAGATACTTTCCCATATTATGGGTTGCCTTTTCACTCTGTTGGTGGTTTCCTATGCTGTGCAGATTTTTAATAAGAGGAAATCCCAAAATTAGCCAGCAACAAATGCTGGCTAGGCTGCAATGAAATAAGAACACTTCTCCACTGTTGGTGAGAGTGTAAACTTATAAAACCTCTGGGGAAATCAGTGTGAAGAGTCCTCAAAACCCTAGGGTTAGAAGTCCCATTTGACCTGGCCATTCCTCTGCTAGGTATATACACAAAAGAATTAAAAGATTCATATAACAGCTACATATGTGCACCCATGTTTATAGCAGCTCAGGTTCTGATTGCTAAATCTTGGAAACAACCCAAATGTGCATCAACTGGAGACTGGATTAAGAAGATGTGGTTATTTTCTAGAATGGAGTATTATTCTGCCATTAAAAACTATAAGATTAAGTCACTTATATTCAAATGAATGTACCTTCAAGACATTCTCATAAGTGAAATATATAGGTCACAGATGTGTAAACATAGTATCTTTTCTCTGGTATGAGAAAAGGAAGATGTAAATGAGTTATAGTATAATAGTAGATATTGTGAAATGGAAAATATTCAAAAAGAAATAGAGTGTAGGAGTAAATAATGAGGGGAAAATAATGTGATAGTAATAAAGAAAAGGAAACAAAACGTATGTACATAGGGGGTGGAGGGTTTCAGGGTAGGTGGGGGAATGGGGAAAAAAATGAGAATCAAGTTATGGCATATTCTGGTACAAACTCAATGTTGAATGTGATGATGATGTGTATTCATAATGTACCAATGAAGGTTTAAATTTTTCAAAAAAGGAATAATATACAATATTTTCTCTAGCCACAATGAAATTAATCTAGATAAACCAGAAAGCCAAAAAGAAAATCTGCAAACACCTGGAAATTTTATGTACGTTTAAATAGTCTATGGATCAAAGAAGTCCCTATAGAAATTAGAAGCTATATGGAACTAATTGAAAAACTACACGTCAAAATTTATGAGACACGACTAATGCAGTACACAGAGAAATTTATAACACAAAATATTTACATTAGAATAGATGGAAAATATCAAATCTATTACCAAGTTTCCTATTTCAATAGCCTAGAAAAAGAACAGGAAATAACCCACAAGTAAAAGGAAAAAAATAAATTCAATACAATAATAATAGGAAAAATCAATAAAACAAAAAGATGATTCTTTGTACAGATTATTGGACTAGACAAACATCAAGAAAAATTCTCAAAAAAAAAGGAAAGAAGTTACAAATTATAGGGCCAGGGATTTAGCTCAGTGGTTCCGGCGCCTGTCTTGAAAGTGTAAGGACCCGGGTTCGATCCCTGGTAACCACATACAATACTGGGCATGGAGACTCATGCCCAGCAGCAACCAGTACCACATAACACAATGCCAGGTGTGATGGCTCACTCCTGTAATCCCAGCACTAGGAAGGCAGAGGCAGGAGGATTGCTGTGGTGTGAGTTTGAGGCTGAGCTCAGGGCCAGCCTGAACTACAAAGTGAGACCCTGTCTCAAAAAATCTAATAAATAAATAAATGAAGTTACAAATTATCAGTGTCATGAAGGAAACAAGGAATATTACTGTAGATCTTGCAGACATCAAATTGACATTATAGAAATACAATGAACAATTTTAAAGGCACAAATTTGACAATTTAACAGAATATAGTGCAAATGACATTAAAAGCAATTGTTCACAGATGTCAGAAAACTTCCCAAGCAGCAAAAAATAAGTTGACATACAGGTAAATGAGTCATACAGGACTCTAAATAACCATAATTAAGAAAAAGTACATGTGGGCATACAATAGTCAAGATTCCAGAAACCCCAAAAATGAAGAAAATATTGAAAGAATTTAGAGAAAAGAAACAAATCACATACAACAGAAGGCCCATTAAAACTATAGCAGACTTTTCAACACAAATATTTTAAGTCAAGGAGAGCCTAGAGTGAAGTATTTCAAACCCTAAAAGAAAACAATCTCCAACCTAGATTGATGTGTCCTGCAAAACTATCTTTCAACACTGATGGGGAAATAAGATACTTCCATGACAATGAACACATGAGAAACCTCATGAATATCAAACCAACACTCCATAAAAATATTTCAAAATCTTTTAAAAAGATAGTGAGGATCACAACTCCATGAAGCCTAATAGAGTGAAGCTATTAGGCAAGGCAAGAAATTAAATGGAGGGGGGGATTTTTAAAAATAATATAAGAGCCAACAACAAGACAATATCAGAACAAAGATAAGCTACTACATATTAGTTATAACCATAAATTTTAATGGCCCCAACTCACCAATTAAAAGAAATAGGCTGACAGAATGTGTTAAAAAGCAGGTACAATGACCTATTGTATTCAAGAAACACATTTATTTCAAAAATGAAATTCATAGATTTACAAAAAGAATGGAAAACAATTATTCATGAGATATAAAACCACAAAAAGTAGTGGCTATCTAATTTCAAACCAAAAATAATTAAGAAAGACAAAGATGGGTACTACATCCTTGTACACCAAACAATCTAAAATGACATTCATTAATGCTAGCACACAAAAATATGTGAAACAAATATTAATGGCTATGAAAAATCAAATAAGCACTAATACAATAGTGCAGGAGCTCCTCAAAACCCTAATGTCACAAATAGACAGATCAACTAGATAAAAAATTAATGGTGAAATACTAGAAATGATCCAAACTATTTTTTAAAATGTCCTAAACAGACATTTACATAGCATTTCACCCAGAAAATCAGAATAATCATTCTTCTCAGCTGCACATTGTTCATTCTGCAAAATATGCCACATGCTAGCTCATACAATATGTTTAAGCAAATGCAAAGGAATTGAAGTTTTCCCCGTATATTGTCAGATCATAGTTCCTTGAGATTAAAGATCAGTAGCAATGGAAATTCCAAGAACTTCATAAACTCATGGAAATTGAATAATACTCTCCTGAACAACCAATGGGCCATGGAAGAAATTAGGAAAATAAAAAGGAATTAGATGGTATCTACAATTAAATGTTAATGCCAGTATAACATACAGGAATCTCTGGGACACAATCAAAGACCATGTACTAGAGAAATTCATATCACTGAATGCCATACTATGAAAACAAAGCAAACTTAAATAAACAACCTAATGCTGAACCTCAAACTTCTAGAACAAGAACAGCAAGAAAAATTCAAATCTCATACAAGGGAGGAAATTGTAAGAATCAGACAAGAAATGAATGCAGTGGAGACGAAGGGAACAACAACAAAAAATCAACAAATTAAACAGTTGATTCTTTCAAAGAATAAACGAAATTGACGAACTCTTAAACAATCCTATAAAAAAAAAGGGAAAAGACTCAAATTCATGCAATCAGTAATGAAAAGGGTGAAGCTATGATAGATCCAGGAGAAATCCAGAGGACACTCAATACCTACTTTGAGAATTTGTAATAAGATGGAAAACACAGAAGAAATGGACAGATTCCTAGACACACATGAACTACCAAAGTTGAATGAAGAAGATCTAAAAATTCTAAACACTCCAATATCAATTAGTGAAATTCAGAATGTAATTAAACACCTAATGAATGACAAAGGTCTTGGTTCTCATGGTTTCACTGTTGAATTCCACAAGATATTTAGGGAAGATCCAATGTCACTGTTCTTCAAATTCTTTAATGAAATTAAAATGAATATGAGGCTACCAAATTCATTTCTCGAAGCAACTATTACCTTGAGTCCAAAAGCAGAAAAAGATACAATAAGAAAACAGAACTACAAGTCAATTTCCCTAATGAATATAGCTGCAAAAATCTTCAATAATGTACTGGCAAACAGAATACAGAGAATCATCAAGAAAATCATACACCCTGACCAAGTTGGTTTCATCCTAGTGATGCAAAGGATTTATTTAACATATGTAAATCAATAAATGTAATACACTATATTAACAGAGTCAAGAACAAAAACCACATGATCATCTCCATAGTTGCTGAGAAAACATTTCACAAAATTCAACACCCATTCATGATTAAATACTCTACAGAAAATTGGAATGTAAGATCTTTTATCCCAATCTGATAGCATCCATTTATGAAGAACCAAGGGCAAGCCTCATACTAAATGGTCAAAAACTGAAACTTATCACACTAAGATAGGGAAAAAGACAAGGTTTTCCACTATCACCATTCTTGTTCAATATATTTTTGGAAACATTAGGCACAGTAATTAGACCAGAGAACAAAATAAAAAGAACACAGATAGGAAAGAACGAAATTAAACCGCACTATTTGCTGAAGACATGATATTCTTTATAGAATATCCTATAACTCAGCCAAAATACTGTTTGACTTAATTTCCAGAATCAGTACAGTGTCTGGGTCAAGATTAACACTCAAAAGTTAATATCCTTCTGATACATAAATTAAAATTCTTAGAGAACTTGGGGAATCAATTCCTCTCACAATAACATTCAAAAAACAAAATATCTAACCATCAATCTAATAAAGGAGGTGAAATAGCTCTATGCTGAAAACTACAGCACTCTCCAAAAAGACATCAAAGAGGATATCAGAAAATAGAGCCTTTGGCCATGCCACCCTAAACACACCCAATCTCCTCGGATCTCAGAAGTTAAGCAGGGACAGGCCTGGTGAATACTTGGATGGGAGAAAATGGAAAGACATTCCTTCTTCCTGGGTAGGAAAAACCAATATCATCAAAATGACCACACTGCCAAAACTATTATAAAGATTCAATGAAATCCTAACAGCATATTTTACAGAACTAAATAAAATAATCCTAAAATTAATCTGGAATTAAAAGAGACCTAGGATAGCAAAAGAAATACTAAGTAATAAGGGCAGGACAGAAGGTATCACAATCCCCTACTTGCAACTATGGTACAAAACCAATGTGATAAAAACAGCATCATACTGGCGAAATAGATTAGAGTATCAATGGAACAAACTAGAGAATTCAGAGACAACTGCAAATATACTAACCCACCTCATCTTTGACAAAGGTGCCAAACATCCTCAACAAAGGAAAGACAGCCTCTTTAACAAATAGTGCTGGAAAAATGGCTTCAACCTGCCAAAGATTAAAGCTAGATCCATGTTTACTCTACACATTCAACGTAATCCTAATTCAAATCCCAACAGCATATTTCACAGGTCTAGAGAAAAAAATTCAAACTTTCATCTGGAACCACAAAAGACCTAGAATAGCCAAAGCAATTCTAAGCAACAGGGACATGGTGGGGGGTATCACAACCCCGAACCTGAAACTATACTATAAAGCCACTGGGATAAAAACTGCGTGGTACTGGCAAAGTAACAGACCTGAGGATCAATGGAGTACACTAGAAGATCCAGAAACTATTCCAGATACACTGAGCCACCTCATCTTTGACAAAGGATCCAAAAATCCTCAATGGAGAAAAGATAGCCTCTTTAACAAATGGTGCTGGAGAAACTGGGCTCTAACTTGCCAAAGACTAAAACTAGATCTAACTCTTTCACCATGTACCAAGCTAAAATCAAAGTGGATAAGAGGCCTAAATATTAAAACAGACACTCTAAACCTTCTGCAAAACAGGTTAGGTAAAACTCTTGAAGATATTGGTTTAGGGAAAGACTTCATAAACAAAACTTCTATAGCACAGGAATTGGCTGAGGAAATCAACAAATGGAACCTCATTCTTTTAAAAAGCTTCTGCACAGCAAAGGAAACCACCAACTGTGCAAACAGGCAACCAACAATGTGGGAAAAAATCTTTACCAGCTGTTCCTCAGACAAAGGGTTACTAATTAGAATATATAAAGAGCTCAAAAAAATCAGCCCATCCAAATTTAATGACCCAATTCAAAAATAGGCATCTGAAATGAATAGATATTTTTCAGAGGAAGAAGTAAGAGCAGCTAAGAAGCATATGAAGAAATGATCAATATCTTTAATCATTCGAGAGATGCAGATGAAAACACCATTGAGATTTCACCTCACTCCACATAGAATGGCTGCCATTTCAGAATCAGCCAATAGCAATTGTTGGTGAGGCTGCAGAGAAAAAGGAACCCTTCTCCACTGTTGGTGGGACTGTAGACTCGTACAACCCCTGTGCAGATCAGTATGGAGAATCCTCAAAAAGCTAGGAATGACGGTCCCATTTGATCCAGCCATTGCCCTGCTAGGTATATACACACTAGAATTAAAAGACTCATATCACAGTGAAATATGTGCACCCATGTTTATAGCAGCCCAATTTGTGATTGCTACATCTTGGAAACAACCCAAATGACCATCAACTGGAGACTGGATAAAGAAGCTGTGGTTTTTCTATGGAATGAAGTATTACTCTGCCATAAAAAATGATAAGTTTGAATCATTTCTACTTCAATGGACATACTTTGAGGATATCCTCATAAGTGAAATAATTAGGGCACAGATAGGTACATATGGCATCTTTTCTCTGGTATGAGAAAATAAAGATGTAAATGAGTCCTAGCATTATATGTTACATACTGTGAAATAGAAAATGCTCAATTTTAAATAGGGTGAGGGGAGAAAATGTTGAGATTGTAACAAAAAAAGTAAGGAAACAAATTTTATGTATATGGCGGAGTGGTAGGGTGGGTAGGGGTATGGGAAAAAATGAGAATTAAGTTGTGTCTTATACTGGTACAAATCCCCATTATGGAGTGCAATCATGATGTGTATATTTAATATACCAATAAAGATTTTTAAAAAGCTAGATCCATGTCTTTCACCATGCACTAAACTAAAATCAAAGTGGATTAGACACTCAAATATTAAAACAGAAACACCAAACCTCTGACAAAACAAGTTGGATAGATCTGTTGGAGACATTGGCTTAGGAAACACTTTATGAACAAAACCTCAAAAGCATGAGAGCTAGCAGAAAAAATCCAACAACTGGGATCTCATCTTATTAAAATCTGCACAGCAAGAGAAACAACAACAGAGCAAAAAGACAATCTATAATTTGAGAAAAATTTTTTCCAGCTGTTTCTCAAACACCCATTATATAGAATATATAAAATATTTAAAAAGTCAGACCCCCTAATTTAAAGATACATTTCAAATATAGGCATCTGAAATGAACAGACACTTCTCAGATGAAGATGTAAAAGCAGCTAAGAAACATAGGAAAAGTGTTCAACATCACTGGTTATTTGACAGATGCAGATGAAAACAGCACTTAGATTCCATCTCACTTCATAAACAATGGGTACAATCAAGAAATCAGCTTAAAACAAATGCTGGCTGAGCTGTGAGGAGAAAAGAACCCTTCTCCAATTTTTGTAGGAATGTAGAGTCCAAGAACATGGAAAAGATTTTTACTATTCTTGTTCATTATACTGCTTTTACTTTTCTTAGATAGCTTTTTGTTTTGTTTGTTTTGTTCTTGAGACAGGTTCTCACTTTGCGATTCAGGCTGGCCCTGAGCTCACTATGTAGCCCAGGTAGCCTCAAACCAACAGTAATCCTCCTGCCTCTGCCTCCCAAGTGCTGGAATTACAAACGTGAGCCACCATGCCCAGAATTGTGGTATGTGGTACTGATTACTGGTGGGTCTGAGACACCATGCCTGGCATTGCTGTATGTGGATACCGTGGATCGAATCCAGGAACTTGCTTTTGCAGGCAGGTGCTAGAGCCACTGAGCTGAATCCCCAGCCCTCATATTTGAATTTTATTAGCAGTATTATATATTTCTCAGTATGTAATTCTGGTCTGTTCTGCTCTGCTCTATGCGTCTAAAATTCAATTATTGTGACTGCATGATGTCTAGAAATCAGGTGGACTATTTCCTTCTGCTTAATTCTTCTATTTCAAAATTGCTGTAACCATTCCAATTCATTTATATTTCCATTTAAATTTTAGAATAATCTTGTACATATCTAGAAAAAACTATTCTATGACATTGATAGCAATTGTATAAACCTATAAATCAAATTGAGGGCGACTGACTTATTTACTATGAATACGATATGTCTCTCCATTTATTGAGGTCCTCTTTGATTTTTTTTCATTAGTTTTTTTTGTTTTGTTTTGTTTGTTTTTGCTTTTGTTTTTGAGACAGGGTCTCACTTTTTAGTTCAGCCTGGTCCTGAACTCAGCCTTGAACTCACCAATCCTCCTGCTTCTGCCTCCCAAGTGATGGGATTACAGGCATTAGTTATTATGCACAGCATTTTTGATAAAGAACAATAAAAGCCACAGTGTATAAAGTCTGAATCCTTTTGAAATACATGGAAAAATACTGAGGTCAAAAGTACAACACCTGGACCAGAGTGAAATAGCAAAATCAAGTAGAAGGAAATAGTCCACCTGATTTTTAGACATCATGCAGTCACAATAATTGAATTATAGACACACAGAGCAGAACAGAAGAGAACAGAACAGAACAGAAGAGAACAGAACAGAACAAATTAGAAGAAAGAATCCAGGATCACCTGACTTTTATTTTTTGTCAGTAATGAGAGCTGAGACCAGCGCCTTCATAATGAGCTTATTTCCCCAGCCCTCTATTTTATTCCAAGTCCAGACAACTTTCCCAGACTTTGTACTTTTTAAAATGCAAATTTTTTGGTACATTATGAATACACAAATGATGGCATTCAACACTGAGATTTTGTATTTTTGAAAAAGGTGCAACAATTGAATGGAGAAACGATGGCCTTTTCAACAAGTGATGGTAGAGGAATTGAGTATTTGTAGTTAATCAAACCTCAATCTAAGTCTTACACTTTATATAAACTTTAATTGAATATTGAATATCAATTTAAATATAAATGACAAAACCGTGCAAGTTTTAGAATACAATATCGGATAAAATATTTATTTTTTATTGAAATCTTTATTGGTACATTCCATATACATATCATGATTGCATAATGAGAATTTGTACCAGTATATGACACAAATTAATTCTCATTTTTCCCCAAAGCCTTACTCACCCTAACACCCCCACCCCTTATATACATAAAATTAGTTTCCTTTCTTTTTGGTTATAATCTCATTATTTTTTACACTTCACCCTATTTTGCTTTGAGTATTTTCTATTTCACAATATATAAAATACAAATTTAGAACACATTTAAATAGCTATTTTCTCATACCAGAGAAAAGAGGTGATATTTACATATCTGTGACCTATTTATTTCACTTATGACGATATTCTCAAGGTATGTCCATTTAAATATAAATGATTTAAACTTTCTGTATTTTAAGGCAGAATAATACCCCATTCTGTAGAAGAACCACAGCTTTATTATCCAGTCTCCAGCTGATGCACAGATGGGTTGTTTCTAAGATTTAGGAATCACAAACTGAGCTGCTATAAACATTAGTGCACATATGTCACTGTGATATGAGTCTTTTAATTCTTTACTGTATATTCCTAGCAGAGCGATGGCTGAGTCAAATGGAATCTCCAATCCTAGCTTTTTGAGGAATCTCCAAACTGATCTCCACAGGGGTTGTACGAGTCTACACACCCACCAAAAGTGGACAAGGGTTGTTTCTTCTCTGCAGCCTCACCAACATTTGGTTTTTTTTTATATGTTTGTTTGTTTTTGTTTTTGTTTTTCACTGTTCTTTTTTTTTTCTTTTTTAAAGTTTTTTAACCTTTATTGGTACATTACATATATGCATCATGATTGCGTTCCATAATGGGGATTTGTACCAGTACAAGACACATCTTAATTCTCACTTTTTCCCATAGGCCTACCCACCCTACTGGCCCCCCCATATACATAAAATTTGTTTCCTTATTTCTTGATACAATCTCATCATTTTTCCCCCTTCACCCTATTTTACATTGAGCATTTTCACAATGTATAACATACAATTCTAGGACTCACTTACATCTTTATTTTCTCATACCTGAAAAAAGATGAAATATGTACCTATCTGTGCCCTATTTATTTCACTTATGAGGATATCCTCAAGGTATGTCCATTGAAGTAGAAATGATTCAAACTTATCATTTTTATGGCAGAGTAATACTCCATTCTGTAGAAGAACCACAGCTTTTTTATCCAATCTGCAGTTGATGGACACTTGGGTTGTTTCCAAGATGTAGCAATCACAAACTGGGCTGCTATAAACATGGGTGCACATATGTCACTGTGATGTGAGTCTTTTAATTCTTTAGTGTATATTCCCAGCAGAGCGATGACTCAGTCAAATGGGATATTCAATCCTAGCATTTTGAGGAATCTCCAAACTGATCTCTACAGGGGTTGTATGAATCTACACACCCACCAAAAGTGGACAAGAGTTCCTTTTTCTCTTCAGCCTCAACAACATTTGTTGCTGGCTAATTCTGAAATGGCAGCCATTCTTTGTGGAGTGAGATGAAATCTCAGGGTTATTTGAATCTGTGACTCTCCAATGACTAATGATGTTGAGCATTTCTTCATATACTTCTTAGGTGCTCTAACTTCTTCCTCTCAAAAGTATCTGTTCATTTCAGATGCCCAATTTTGAATTGGGTCTTTAAATTTGGGTTTGCCGATTTTTTTAAAGCTCTTTATATATTCTAGATGGTAACCCTTTGTCTGAGGAACAGCTGATAAAGTTTATGTCCAACATTGTTCATTGCGTTTTTGCTCTGTGGTGGTTTCCTTTGCTGTGCAGAAGCTTTTTAAAAGAATGAGGTCCCATTTGCTTATTTCTTCTGCCAATTCCTGTGCTATAGAGGAAAGGTTCAAGAAGTCTTTCCCTAAGCCAATGTCTTCAAGGGTTTTACCTAAGCTGTTTTGCAACAGGTTTAGAGTGTCTGTTTTAATATTTAGGTCTCTTATCCACTTTGATTTTAGCATGCTACATGGTGAAAGAGAGGTCTAGGTTTAGTCTTTTGTAAGTGAAAGCCCAGTTTTTCCAGCACCATTTGTTAAAGAGGCTATCTTTCCTCCATTGAGGATTTTTGGCTCTTTTGTCAAAGATGAGATGGCTCAGTGTATCTGGAGTAGTTTCTGGATCTTCTAGTTTACTGCATTGATCCTCAGGTCGGCTGCTTTGCAAATACCATGTAGTTTTTACCATGGTGGCTTTATAGTGTAGTTTCACATTCAGAGTTGTAATACCCTCCACGATGTCTTGTTGCTTAGAATTGTTTTCATTATTCTAGGTCTTTGTGGTTCCAGATGAAAGTTTTGATTTTTTTCCCCAGATCTGTGAAATATGCTGTTGGGATTTCAATCGGAATTGCACTGAATTTGTATAGTAGTTTTGGGAGAATAGCCATTTTGACAATATTGGTTTTGCCTACCCAGGAGCAAGTTATGTCTTTCCATTTTTTGGTATCATCTTGTATCTCCTTTTTCAGAGTGCTATAGTTTTCAGACTAGAGGTCTTTCACCTCCTTTGTTAGATTGATTGCTAGATATTTTATTTTTGGGGGTGCTATTGTGAAAGGGACTGACTCCCCAGTTTCTATCTCAGTGGGCCTACTGTTTGTGTGCACAAAAGTTATTGATTATTGAACGTTGACCTTGTAACCAGCTATGCGGCTAAATATGATGATTAGATTCAGCAGTTTTTTCATTGAGTTTTTAGGATCCTTTAGATAGAGTGTTTTGTCATCAGCAAATAATGACAATTTAACTTCTTTTCTTCCTATCTTTACTCCTTTTATTTCTTTCTTTTTTCTAATTGCTATGTTTAATATTTCCGGAACTACATTGAACAGAAGTGGTGAGAGAGGGCATACTTGTCTTGTTCCTGATGTTAGTGTGAAAGTTTTCAATTTTTGACCATTTAGTATGATGCTGGCTGATGGTTTCTCATAGACAGCTTTTGCTAGTTTGAGATACAGATTGTCTATTCCAATCTTCTGCAGGGTTTTGCATATAAATGGGTGCTACATTTTGTCAAATGATTTTTTGCATCAATTGAGATGACCATATGGTTTTTGTCCTTGAGTCTGTTAATATAGTGTATAACAGTTTTTGCTTTACGTATGTTGAACCATCCTTGCATCCCTGGGATGAATCCACCTTGGTCAGGGTGTATAATCTTTTTGATAATTCTCTGTATTCTGTTTGCCAGGACCTTACTGAGGATTTTTGCATCGATGTTCATTAGGAATATTGGCCTGTAGTTCTCTTTTTTTGGGTTGCATCTTTCTCTGCTTTTGGAACCAGGATAATGGTTGCTTCCATTAATGAGTTTGGGAGTACTGCTTCCCTTTCGATTTCACTGAAGAGTTTCAGAAGTAGAGGCACTAACTCTTCTTAAAAGTCTTATAGAATTAAGCAGTAAAACCACCAGGTCCACTGCTCTACTTTGTTGGCAAGTTTGTAATTACACTTTCGGTTTCACAGATTGATATTTTGCTTTTTAACATTTCTATATCTTATTTATTTAGCTGTGGAAGTTCATATGTGTCTAGGAATCTATCCATTTCTTTAATATTTTTAATTTTTTGAAATACAAATTTTGAAAATAGGTGTTTATTATCCTCTGGACTTCCTCTGGGTCCACAGTAATTTCTCCATTCTCATTCTTATAGCATAGATGTGAGCCTTTTCCTTCCTTAATTTAATAAGTTTGGCTAAGGATCTATCAATTTTGTTTATCATTTCAAAGAACAAACTTTTCAATTAATTGATATTTTGTACCGTTCTCTTGCTTTCTATTGCATTAATTTCTGCCCTGACCCTTATAATTTCTTCCCTAGTGTGAGCTTTGGGTTTGTCTTGCTCCTCTGTTTCTAATGACTTGAGGTTCAAGTTTAAATACTTTACTTGAGCTTGATCCATTGTCTGTATGTAGGCCTTCACTGCTATGAATTCTCCTATTAGAACTGCTTCCATTGTGTCCCAAAAATTCCTGTATATTGTACTGGGCTTGTCATTTAACTGGAGAGTCTGTTTAATTTCTTCTGTGACCCATTGGTTGCTGAGCAGAGTTTTGTTCAGTTTCCATGTGTTTGTGAAGATCCTGGGCTTTCTTTTGCTACTCAGTTCCAATTTCCTTGAGTCTGTTAATATAGTGTATAACATTTTTTGTTTTACGTATGTTGAACCATCCTTGCAACCCGGGGATGAATCCAACTTCGTCCGACAGTATACAAGGGATAACTTCAATCCCTTTATATTTGCTTAAACCTGTTCTATGAACAAGCACATGGTCGATTTTGGAGAATGATCCATGAGCAGCTGAGAAGAATGTATATTCTGACTTTGTGGGGTGAAATACTCTGTAGGCATCTATTAAGTCCATTTGCTGAAGAGTCTGGTTGAGCTCAGGGATTTCCATAGTGACTTTTTGTGCAGTCCATCTGTCTCTTTGTGACAGTGGGGTATTGAGGTCCCCTACTATTATTGTATTGGAGTTTATCTGGTTTTTCAAGTCCAGTAATATTTGTTTTATATAGTTGGGTGCATTAGAATTTGGAGCATAGATATTTAAGACTGTTGTTTCTGTCTCTTGGATTTTTCCCTGAACTAAAAGATAGTGTTCATCTTTATCTCTCTGTATCAGTTTTGGCTTGAAGTCTATTTTGTCTGCAAATAAGATCGCCACTCCTGACTTCTTGCTGTTTCCAGTCGCATGGAGTATTGTTTTCCATCCCTTTACTTTTAGTCCATGGGTTGCTTTCTGAATTAGGTGTGTTTCTTGTATACAGCAGATTGTAGGATCTTGTTTTTTGATCCACTCTGCCAGTCTGTATCTCTTAATTGGCGCGTTGAGTCCATTGACATTAATCGTCATGACTGATATAGGTAAATTTAGTGCTGCCATGTTTTCTTGTTCTTGGCTGTGTTATTCTACTTTTGCTCTTTTCCCATCAGTTTCTTGTTTGGCCCCATGGGTTGACTTGGTTAGGTCTCATAGATTCATAACTTTCCCTATTTTTCTCCAAGATATTCTTTAAAGTGTTTTTGAGCACAACTTTTGCATTTGTGAAGTTTTTCAGGTGTTTGTTGTCATGGAACTATCTTATTTCCCCATCTTGTTTGAAGGATAGTTTTGCAGGATACATTAGCCTGGGTTGGAAGTTGTTATCCTTTAGTGCTTGAAACACTCCACTCAAGGTTCTTCTTGCACTGAGTGTTTGAGTTGAAAAGCCTGTTGTGATCCTGATGGGCTTCCCTTGGTATGTAATTGTTTTCTTTTCTCTGGCTGCTTTCAGTTTGTCGTTCTTTTTTTGGATATCTTGAATTTTCATAATTATGTGCCTAGGTGTAGATATTTTCATGTCACAGGCATTTGGAGTTCTGTATGCTTCATCTATTTGTATCTCCAATTCTTTTCCTTTTCCTGTGAAGTTTTCTGACATTATCTCTGTGAATAGTTTTTTAATGTCTTTAGCATTGTCTCCTGCTTCCTCAGTGACTCCAATCAATCTTATGTTATTCTTCTTTGAATCATCTAGGACTTGTTGGATTGATTTTTTGTTATCTCTTGTGTTTTTTTTTCCCATAGATTATGCCTTTCCTGTTCATTGGCTGAGATCCTGTCTTCTGGCTCTGAAATTTAGTCTTCTGCCATATTCCTTCTATTGTGTAAACTTTCACTTCCTTTCTTAATTTCCTGGATCTCTGTTCATAGGTATTTAAAAGGCTCCATTTCTTTCGCTGTCTTGGATTCTATCAAGTCCTTGATTTCCTCTTTTTCTTTATTAATAATACTGTCTAATATCTCTGCCTTCATCTCAGAGATCAGTTTTGATTTCCATTTTACTAGATCTGCTTTGGTTACCATGTCCGAGGACCCTGGAGACTTGCCTTTAAACCTCTCTATTTTCCTTCCCCCTGTGTTACCTTGAGGTGAGGATCTTCGTATCTTAGACACTGAGTGTTTCTCATCTCTGAGGTTCTGTCCTTGCTGTTGTTTTTGGCTTGTACCTGCCCTGTTTTCTGGTGATGTTAGTTGCAACTCTCTTTCCTCCTAATATTTAGGACCATTAAAATATCAGTGTTTCCTGGGTTGCTCTTTACAATCTGTATTGGGACCTAAAGAAAAATCCCTAGATCTGGCACACCATATGAGGCACTCAAACAATACTGTCAGAACACCTTCTATTGGCTGCTGAGATGCAGGAAGACTCTGGCACCTATATTATTACAATGGCACTGCATCAGGTTTCAATAGGCCCACCTACTCGCCAATACAGAGTCCCTGGGCATGCTTGTACAGTGGGTCTTGAGGCTAGTAGGCTATGGCCCCTGTTCAGCTGCAATGGTACTGGCTGATTTTCCAATAGGCCTACCTACACACCAATACAGAATCCCTGGATGGCATTACTTGGATGCGATGGCACTGGCTTTTGCTTCCCTGGATCTTCCCCTTGTCTTAAACTCTAGAACTGGACTCTTGAGAGAATACAAAGTTCCCATGAAAGGAAGCCATGCCTACCATCCACCAGTACTGAGGATCCAGGCTACCAGGAGAAGACATTCGAGCTCTTGCGGTATCTAATGAGACTTTCTCTACCACAGCAAACCAGTGACACCAAGGCCTCAAGCTCGGGAACACCCCAACTCTAGATACTAACTGGGACCCGGTTTCCAGCCCCGCCCACAGGCCATACTGAAGGGGTGAGCCCCTG
This sequence comes from Petromus typicus, assembly GCA_004026965.1. Taxonomy (NCBI): domain Eukaryota; kingdom Metazoa; phylum Chordata; class Mammalia; order Rodentia; family Petromuridae; genus Petromus; species Petromus typicus. The sequence continues at coordinate 1,296 of PVIR01027569.1, read as the reverse complement.
CTCTAAGACCTGCAAATCTCAGCTTTGGTGAGTTTCTGGGTGCAGCACCACCTATGGGACACTGGACTTACATCAAGTGAACCAGCAACTTCAAGGCCTACAGCTCTGAGTCACCCCATTTCTGGCACTCCAACTGGGACCCTGACTCCAGCCCCAGTTCCATTCCCAACCCTGCCATACTGAAGGGTGTGGGCCCCTGTTCTCAGACCTTCAAATGTTGGCATTGGTAAATTCCTGGGTCCAGCGCCACCTACAGGATACTGGCCTCACATCAGGGAAAAGCCAACAACTTCTCAACTCTTTTTCCCTGTGATCTATCTACATCAAACTGTGTGTCTCAGCCCATACAGGAATCAATGGTTCTTCACCTCCGACAGCTGGCTGTTAAAACCTAGTCTGGACATTGGAAGAGCGCCCAGGGACTGAGGTTAGCAGCGGGCAGCTCAGGAAATGTCAACTGTGCCACTGAATCTGCACCAGGTTTGGAGCTTACTGGCCTCCAGGCCCACACCAGAAGAGCACCCAGGGACTGAGGTTAGCAGCGGGCAGCTCTGGAAATGGAGACTGTGCCACTGAATCTGCACTGGGATTGGAGCTTACTGGCCTCCAGGCCCACGCCGGAAGAGCGCCCAGGGACTGAGTTTAGCAGTGGGCGGCTCAGGAAATGGTGACTGCAGCACCGAGTCTGCATCACTGAATCTGTGCTGGGGTTAGGGCTTACTGGCCTCCAGGCCCATGCCGAAGAGCGCCCAGGGACTGACGTTAGCAGCGTGCGGCTAGGGAAACGGCGACTGTGCCACTGAATCTGCACCGGGTTTGGAGCTTACTGGCCTCCAGGCCCACACTGGAAGAGCGCCCAGGGACTGAGTTTAGCAGCGGGCAGCTCGGGAAGCGGTGACTGCAGCACCAAGTCTGCGTCACTGAATCTGCGTTGGGTTTGGAGTTTACTTGTCTCCAGGCTCACACCGGAAGAGTGCCCAGGAACTGAGTTTAGCAGCAGGCAGCTCGGGAAGCGGTGACTGTGGCACCGAGTCTTTGTCACCGAATCTGCGCTGGGGTTAGAGCTTACTGGCCTCCAGGCCTATGCCGGAAGAGCGCCCAGGGACTGAGGTTAGCAGGTCAGAGTCTGATTTTCTCCACAGTAACTGCAGAAGCACATCCAGTCAGCTTGTATTGGTGAGTAGGTGGGCCTGTTGGAACAACAGCCCCTAACATTGCAACTGCACAGGGCCTACAGCCTACTGGCCTCCAGGCCAAATGCACAAGTGAGCCCAGAGACTCTGTATTGCTGAGCAG
>PVIR01027568.1:0-22736 GCA_004026965.1 Petromus typicus | reverse complement strand
TGCTGCTGGGTGTGGGTCTCCACACCCAGTATTGTTATGTGGTTACCAGGGAATCGAACCCGGGTCCTTGGGCTTGCGAGACAGGCGCTGGAACCACTAAGCTAACTCCCTGGCCCTCCTAATAATTCTTGGGCCCGGGATTTAGATCAGTGGTTCTGGCACCTGTCTTGCAAGCTCAAAGACCCTGGTTTAATTCCCTGGTAACAACACACAATACTGGACATGGAGATTCACTTCCAGCAGCAATCAGTATCACATTCCACAGTGTCGGCCATGGTGGCTCACGCCTGTAATCCCAGCACTGGGGAGGCAGAGGCAGGAGAATAGTTGTGATGTGAGTTTGAGGCTGAGCTCAGGGCCAGCCTGAACTACAAAGCGAGACCCTGTCTCAAAAAAAAAAAAAAAAAAAGAAAAACTAATTAATTTTCAAAAAATAAAATAAAATAAAATAATTCTTGTAGCCTAAAATCAAGACATCCCGTGAGTTGTACCAAAATGAATAATGTGCATTCTACTTCCATTTATCTGAGGATCTTCTAGCAATGTGAGAAAAATAGGACAGACATATGAATGCTGCACAGATTTGAGTACCTAATGGTATTGTGAAAAATTCACCTTATAAATGATAAGAGCTTCTTATCCTATAAACAGGAATAATCATTAATCTAAAGGAGAAGGGAGAGACAAACTTACCGGGAGATGAATAGCCTTGTACCGGTGTGCTCAGTTGACAGGATGCTCAGATGTCATGGGAATGGTGACGCTGGGAAGAGGAAGAGTTTGCGTAATCTTACCAAGCAATGATTCATTCCAGGTTTCAGATATCATTTAAGGTGCAGTTTAGGTCCAGATAAGTATGTATGAACAGTCGAAGGGCTAAAGTTCTTGAGATACTGCTATTGCTCAACATTGTCCTACAGGAAATCATATGTTGGGATGGAAGGTTGAAAAACTGGAAACATCATCCTCTAGTCCTATCAAAGACAACTATTCACTTATATTTTTGTATGTATATCAAGTATGCATTAATATTCTCCATTCATATTAAAATGATGTAGTCAACTTAATATGATTATTTCTTTGCATTTCATATTAAATTCCATTTTATATTTCATTTACTTGCTTATATTTTGTAAACAGCAAAAGTGGGTAATAAATTGTACTTAAGCTAAAAATAAATGAATATATAGGTTTCTCATTTTGGTTTTAAAATGAAGAATTTCCAGTTGATAATCAGACTTCTTCAAAGACATTAACAAACTGCATTTTTCTAATGCATTGTTATGAATTTTTTATAGTCTCACAGAATAATACAAATGTTGCCATAATTCTTATAAAATTTCCAAGAATGAAAGATTTTCAGCTATTATTCTGTATTTTATTTGCATTCATCAAAGCTCAATAAATGTTCAAACTATTAGTTCCCCAGAAAACTCAGTTACTGCTCATTTGCTGATTAGAGGTGATACAGTATTGAATGTAAGCTGTCCCATTCCACTATTCCTCTCCAAGAATTGTGTGACTTTCAACGCAGTATTTTTCACTATTTAGAATGTGAAAGATCATCAAGGTTTGTATCCTCATGTTTTATTCACTAATTCATTCAGTAAATATTTATTGAGTTATTCCATGTGTTGTTTCCGAAGCTTCGAAGGCCTATCACTGCACAAAAGAGACAAGGACTTTTGACTTCAAAATTCAACATGAGAATGAAGAAACATCATAGTACATTCATTTTCAAAGGCAGGAGAGAGAGAGAGAGGAAGCTAAGTTTCTATTATGTTTTAGAAATTCTAGATTTTCGAGGAGTTTCAAATCTGTAAATACACTTTCCACCTTCATGTAGTTATTCACACTAATAGCTCCATACATTATTTATGATTGGTTATGGAATTTTCTATGAAGCGCTTTCATTCTGTTACATATTTTGAAAATATTTTAAAATCAAAGGATAATGGTTGTATACATTTATAGAGTCCTATGTATTTTTTCATATATAAATACAATATGTAAGGTTTAAATTAATATAAGTACCAAAAATGTCAGCTCAGTTATTTATCATTTTCAAGGTGAAATAAACATCCAATATCTATTTTTCAACAATTTTTAAATTTAAGATACTGTTATCCATTATTGAGGAGTTAAAAACCAACTGTAAATTCAGCCTTATGAAAAAAGCAGAAATACTGCTACCTCTCAAATAGCATACATACAGTAGCACAAATACATATTTATATTTTGTTAATATGCACGTATACCAGAAAATGAATAAAGAAAGCTATCAAAATGTCTGAAATAAGAATTATTTCTAAGGGATGCATTATAAATTATACATTTTACTGTACAAATAAGAAAAATTCACCACCTTCAATACATTTCTAATCAGCTACAGGACTCCTCCAATAAGGTGGATATAAAACCTATTTATTTTTATTCCTTCAATTTGCCAATAGATATGATTTAAATCAGTTATTGCAATAAGATTGCATTTTATAAAAAGCTTTTCTCAGTTGATTTTCAAAAGTATTTTTCATTCTCGTAAACCTCACTTGAAAATTATTTCATGAGCAATGTTCTTCAACTTCCAGTCATATAAATTTTTTGTTTGAAGGGTTATTCGTGTGTAATTCAGGAAAATGGGCAGTGTCCAGGCAAAAGACAAAGAAGCCAAGTGAGTATGTAGAGAAGACAGCTGATTTTTTTTTTCAAGTATAATGAGAAAGAAGCACTGGATTTCCAGGAGTTTATGTAACAGTGAGTCGTTTTTATATAATAAGCCTTTCAGTTGCAGCCTGTGAAACTACCAGTAATATATCCATCAACGGGTTTCACAGATGTGATTTTAGGACAGGATTGTATTGAAGACACTCTGCTTCTAGTGAGCTCACCCCTGCTTGTTTCATAAATAGTACAAATTTAAATGAATCATTACAGTACATTTCTTTGGGGAAAGTACACATCTTAAATCCTGGTAAGATTTGCTTAGTCATTGGATATTCTGAGTTCTGGAGACTCTCTATGTGCTAGAGATAATACCTTGTATTTCTATTTGGATAATTATAAAAAGCATATGAATTAAAAATCTTTCACTCATTGTAACAAATGGTCCAGAAATTGAATGCAATTTAAATGTTTTCCCAATGAAGTTCATTCTCTGTGCATCATTCTTTTTTTTTTTTTAATTCAAATCTTTATCGGTAAATTATGAATACACATCATCATCAAATTCAGCATTTAGAGTTTTTGTACCAGAATATGACAGAACTTGATTCTTGTTTTTCCCCTTCACAATCCCCTGCCACCCCCACCCTCCAATATACATAAGCTTTTTTTTCCTTTTCTTATTACTCTCACATTCTTTTTACCCTCACTATTTACCGCTATACCCTCTTTCCTTTTAAATATTTTCTACTTCACAATATCAACATTCTTTTATTTTTTCTTTTTAAATTTATTTTGTATATTCTGGCCTTCATGCTTTCCAGGTAGACATGGTACCACTTGAGCTAAATCTTGGGCCCAAACTCCATTCTTGAAATTCTCAGCCAGCAGCATCTTCACTTGCAATTTTACTTTGGTCGTTGAATTAGCAATGGTGAACAAAGAAAATTCGTATCTAAGATGATTCATATTGTATGAAAACATTCAATTCAACTGCCTATTATTCGATCACCAAATTTGCATGAAGTCTTCCTTATTTAACCTAACCATAATGTGTTCACTTCGTGAAAAATAATTATTTCAAATAATAGACTTTAAACAATTACTTGATTACCTGTCACCTTGTTTTTAATTTGTCTATCTATCATTCACCATATCATTTAATTTTTCTACTGTGTATATCCGTATAAGCTTTGGATCTGAAAGAGAAGGAATTTAGGTAAAGCAATCTGGACAACGTCTCATTATGATTAGTTCTATTTTTTGCAGGGAATAAGGACGCAGTGTTCATGATGTTCACATAGCCTCTCTGAACATGTATTTGAAACCCAACAACAGAACAGTGGAAAATGTGGGGTAATTATTTTATTTTTTTCTTTTTAATTCAGACATCTCATCTATGATGCAGGAACTTAAACTGAGCATATCCAAGATGGCTTCATCCAAACTAAAAACTGGATGAGCTAATCAGCCTATCCATTGACACAGGGCACCTAGTTAATATAATTGTTTTTATTTTTTAGACTCTTTCATATACCTTGCCTATTTTATTTATTCCCAAAATATTCTAGATAGATGTGCTGAGTAAGATATGTTTACTAGCTGGATAGCCAAGTAAAACAAGTTTTACCAGTTTTACTTTTACCCAAGTAAAACAAGTTCAAAGAACGTGGAGAGAATCACAGAGTAAGTGGTATTGTGTTGCTCAACAAATACAATGCTGGGCCATGGGAGTAGTCCAGTGGCGATGTTAAGCCTGCCCGCCAAGTACGAGGTCCTAGGTTCAATCCCTGGTACTGGGAAAAAAAAAAAAAAATTCCAAAGATTCAGTGACCAGAATTTCATTCAGCTCACTTTGCTGCCTTCCATCACTTTGGCCTGGGATCTTGTGTGGGAATAAGGAACCATTTTATATGCATATTCTCTCACTCTGTGGAGCTGACATTTGCAGGTGTTATTTTAATGAAACAAAAAATGTATTCTCCAAAGGAAAGAAAAAATTGAAGGTAAAGAGCAAAAGATGGAAACAAAGCTTCTGTGTATAAGAGGTGGGGGAATTAAAAGGAAGTCAGAGAAAAGGGAAAAAGTGAGAATCAAGGTCTATGATATGCAGAAATAAATTCTAAATGATGAATGAGAACATAATGTACACTTAAAATGCACCAATAAATTCAATTACAAATTTTCTTCTCATGTGTCTGAATAATAAAAGACAACACAGAAAACAAAACACTTATAAGTAAAGTTGTAACTATATTTAATTAAATCAATTTTTATTTTTAATGGCAGAATAATATTCCATTCTATAAAAGAACCACATCTTAATGAAATAATAGGGTAGCCAACATTTAGAATAGAAACTAAATATTGGCTTTCCTACTATCTCATTAATAGCAGTAATTATCTATGAAATTTGAAATTTCTGGTTATTATTGAAAATTTTAAATGGATTTTAATGATAGAAAATGCACTAGATTTAATGCATTTTTTCTGAAAATGTAAATAAAAATTATTTTGATTGTAATTTAGCCACTAATGTAAGGTTTAGTTGTTACATTATTTGATTGAAATATAATGTATTGTTTAATCATGAGTAGGCACAATTCAATTAGTTCTTATGATTTAAAACAAATCAAGTATTTTGATTCAGTCATTGATATCCTTTCACTATCTTTCATTACTAAGGTAATTCATATTTTTTTTGAAAATTGACACATATTTACAATCTCCAGATTATGGAACTTACTAGATTCCTCACACTGGGGATTCCTCACATTACATTCTCTATATCTCCATTTTAGCAAATGCAAAGTAAGACTTTAAAAATATGTATGCCATGAAGACATAAGTGTTAAAAGATTCTGTACATGGAAAAAAAACAGAAAATTAGTCATAAACACAGTTTGATCCTGTTAAATGGGATTTATATGTTATTTCTCATGTATTGTGGCAAAATCCAAGCCAAAAATAAAAGTAAACAACATACTATATAAGTAAACAAGACTAATTTTCCCATTTAAATTCATGTTTTATTTTTAAAGATGACGAACATTTATTGTATTAATTTTCTACTATTGTCTTATAATTGTTAGTAGAAATTAAGATTTCATGCATCTAGTAAATACCATGAGACAGTTTTAAAGCTACTTTTGGTTTATTTTATTTCATTTAATAAAATATTAATGTACCAATCACAAGAAAGCCAAAAAATATCATCATCTTTCATTAAATAATAACAATGAAATGTCAGTCTTTTGGCTTTTTGTAATCTAGCTTAAAATTGCTTTTGGACTTTTTCACACATTGCTCATTACTTTTTGCAGCAATAGTTGGGTTATTTTGTGTAAATATTTTCTTTCATTCATCATTAACTATGGCTTTATTAGTGAGGATTACTATTTACCTCATAGAAACAAATGTAAGCAATCATCTTCATAATTCTTAAAGCAGGATTGACACTGAAGAATAGACAAATAATTAACACACTAATTCTGCCAGCTTTGTGAGGTGAAGAATTGTCTTATGTCAAAAAATAATCCAAATAAAAATTCAAAAAGGTATTCTTTCAAATACCAACAATAAACATAAATGCAAAATGTCCTGTTTTGAAAAAATTCAGAGTATCAACTCAAACAAAAATAAGAAAACTATGTTTAAAAACCAAAATATTTTAAATTCTTTTTAAAAGCTTTTAAATTTATGTTTATGAAATAACAAAATCCCATTATAACTAGTCAATTTTTAAAAACATTTCTGTAGACATAGAATACTTTAAAACATTTTAATTTTTTTCAATCAAATACTTTAAACAGCTCAATGTATTTCTACAGCTGGGTTGTTTGCTTTGTTTTGGGAATAAAATGCATAATAAAATGCATATCCTGCCTTCCAAATAGTTTACTGCCAAATTTTATAGAATACATGATTTCATATCTTAAAAATAGAAATTTTTACATGTACCAGATGATCACATGGGGGAATACAACCCATCTTAAAATTTAGAAAGGTCTTAACAGAATCTCCTTATTAATCACTGCTCAGTGAAAATATAATAAATGTTTTAATGGTTATTTCCCATGTGTGTGCTGTAAGCATTAGCTATTTCTATTGTGTTCTTCACAGTAGTGACAGAAATGGTGTAAGAGTAATGTGTGTCTTTCTCATGATGAGGCAGCAAACAAAGAAGCAAAACACATATTTCCTTATTTTGTAACTAGCATAAGCACGAGTTTGCATGTTATCAGTCAACCTAAATTTTTCAACACTGCTTCATTTGTACCTTAGTTGTACTCTTTGATATTTCTTACAGAAGGTGAGAAACACATTTCTGGTCATGTAGCTGAGTCCAAGATACTGACCTATTATAAGAACTAATGAGCATGATGTATTGATTTCAAGGTAAGATAATTCCTACAGTCAGAGGTCCTGAAACTCTATTGGCATGTCCTAGGTAATAGTAATACTGTCATGTATGTAGCTTCAGTGGTGATTATTTACATAGGTCAAGAGGACTCAAGTTGTCATAGCATCATGTAATAAGATAACTCCAAAGAAAAGAAAATTTTTCTTTCTCACAGTGACCAAAAACATTGATTAACATAAGTGCTTTCAGAAGAAAACAATACTGTAAGTTCAAAGAATTTTGTTTTGAATATTAAATGGATGAGAGCTTTTGAAGTACATTATGATTTTATGTGTACCAACATGGCATCCTTTATTATACGCATTTTAAGAAAGGATTCCTTCTAGGCATGATTTCATCATTTCTACTCATATATTCCACTTGAGATATCAATGAAATCATACATTGTGAACAGTCAGGTACATAAATATTTTAAATTGAGCACCACAGTCCATTATCTTCAACATCCAATAAGTATTCTTTACTTATTTTTCTCACCTTTTACAATGAGATTAGTTATGAAATTATATTTAAACCATTGCTACAGATAAAGGATCAAAGATCATATGTAGCCAAATATTGCTGTTTTAAATGCTTTAACAAAAATAATATTGAAAATTATATGTAACTTGAAAATAATTATAATTATAAATTTGAATTTGAGAAGCTCTATGCCACCAAAGGAAGCAACAGTGCAACAAATAATTAGCAAAAAACCATTAAATATTTTTCTAAAGTTCAGTCCTAATAGTTTAAAATGTGTACATTAAATTTTGGCATCTATTACCTGAAGTTCATTTATAATCTATATACTAGTCACAACAAGAGCACATACAGGAAGTATCTGAGGACAGCTGTTCTCTTAGAGATTTGCTCTGAAATGTTCAAATATATGTAAAGACTCATGAGTACATGATGCTCAAACATGGCCATGTGGACAAAGAAACATGAAGCATTCCTAAGGTCAGGTGACAAGTGGTAATTTGGAAATTCTACAGATTTGCCAGTGTAGAAAGACAGAACCCCAGCAAACCAGCATTTGTGCTGTATGAAGCATGTTTTGCCAAAATTAATTTATGGATTCATTCATTTCTTTTTCCTTTAATATGTTTTCCCTAAGTACAGAATATACAGATACAAAACTTCTAGTTTGAAGTGCCTCACTGTCTATTAAGGAAAACTCACAAATTAAACAATTAATTAAAAGAGATTTTTAAGAAAATATACAAGCATGTATGAATAATCTCATCAAAGGATGAAAGATTTTCTATATAAATGATAACAGAAATTTATTTGATTAGATTCATGTAAGCTCATAAAGTAAAACTGAAAAAGAAATGTAGAAGGGAGTGTTACTGTGCATTAGGTTATATGCCAAAAATGTAAGAAAATGAAATTATTCAAGAAATAAAGATTGAAGAGCAGAAACCCACTAAGTACAAATTTACAGAAGACTGCTTCCTGCAAAATCACATAGCATTTGTGAAGTTGCTCACTGACCTGACTCAGTGTCTGGTCGGGTTTCTTTGTAACAATAAGCTCAGAACACTTTGATAACATCACTCATTATTTACGCCTTGAGAAGCCTAGTTTTGAGGTCAGTGTGGGCTCAAGACAGCGTGTGGTTCTTAACTCCTCTCAGCTTCTGTAATTCCAATCTGAATCCATCTAGAGTCCATCAGACTCTAAAATCCTTCCACCTTGCCTGGAACCATAAAGCATGTTTCTATCCTCTGTTGCTCGAGCCCCATCACCCACTGCCTCTTTTAGTTTATTGCAGCATTGAACCAAAGCAACTGGTTTTGTCATCAAGCTTATTTGACCTGTACTTTTGCTTTTTCCTCTAACAAAATAAAAAAGTAAATTGCCCAGCTGAGAAGTATCTTGGATGGTTCACTGGTAATATTTGATGGTTTTCTAATTGCTAGATTTAAATTCATCTATATCACTAGCTCTGTAATCAAGCCAAGTATCGTCATCTTTTTATCTATTATTTTCAATCTTCTTTGGTACAATAATCGTATTTCCCTAGAAATGCTATTAAAAAGTGACTTAATATATGCAGTGTGTTTAGAAAGAAATCTATGACATCTTATGTTGAGAAACATGAGTTTATTTCTATACAAAATGTGTAGTATTGTACATATCTTTAACTAATAAACCATCAGGATCGCATGAAAAAGAAATATATAAAAGCAGTAAGGGCTCTGGGAAAACAGTGGCTAAAATAAAACTTAGGAATACATAAAACAGGGTGATAAAGGTATGCTCAAGACCTTTGCATAAGTGAACCTTATGGGACATTCTATATGCTAACATTTGTTATTTATTTCTTGTACCTACAGACATGCCGGATGTCTATGTGCAATGCATGCTTTCAGTCTTGAAGAAATAGAGCATGGAAGCATAAATATACAGATCCAATTTATAAAACTTCTATTAAATCATTTAATTTAATATACCCTAAATCACATTGATTTTGCTGTAATATATTACTTTGATCAATATTATCACAGTTTACTAACAATTACTTTTTAATTTCATCACCTGATCCATGACAGGAAAATCAGAAAAGATATTTAAACTTAGTATGAATAATATTCACTTATGTGCCTTATTTACTCAGTTCATTTAATGCCTAGAAATCAATGTGACATGTAGGTCAATGTGTCATGAGGGAAATTTTTAATGTGACATACCAACTGAAAGCAGCCAGACAGATGGCATAAAGGGAAAAGGGAAGGGGTAGAGTTGGGGAAAGGGAAAGAATGGAAAGGACAAAAGTATAGTAAAAAATGAAAACAAAACTTATTATATAGGGGGGGTAGGTGTGGTAAGGAGGGAAGAGGAATAGGAAAAAATGAGAATCAAGATGTGTTAAGTACAGATACAAATCCTCAATATTGAATGCTATCTATCTACCATCCATCTATCTATCTATCTATCTATCTATCTATCTATCTATGTAGCTAGCTAGCTAGCTATCTCTTTATCTATATACTGTACAAATAAATTCTGTAAAGAAAGTAAAATTGTAAAAATAAATGAAATGAGTTAAAATTTTCATTAAATAAGAAGATTTGTTGGAATCTACAGGATATTGGACCATAAGACATCATGACCTGGGTTTGCAAACAGAGTACTTGAGACAAAAATTACACAAACAATAACAGCCTTTAATACTTTACAAACTCTACATTTTTATGGCACAACTCAAAATGTTGCAATGTCTTAGACTGAGTCATGTCTTATGGGAGTTTTCACTTGGGGATCTTCAGAGAGCAGAGCATAAAAATAATGAATTAGTGATTATAAAAGGCAAAATGATATGTCTATTTCTATAATTTATTATTCAAATATAAATCTAAAATATGTAAATATAATACACATGGTATTTACTTACAAGCGTATATTGAGTTATGATATATAATATATTAGAAATAATATACATAAATTATATATATGATACATCAGACCTATTGTAGAATATATATTATATTAATAAACTATATAATAGGCATAATGTTGGGTGGTACTTTACTTATGTTGATTAATTTCCTATTGATGAATATTAAAACTGATTAAACTATAAAGTATCAAGTTATTAAGTATTATGAGAGTCAAAAGTGGCTACCTCAGGAATTCAGATATTCTTAACTGCATTAATTTTGAGCATACTAAAATAGTAGTATGTTTAAGTGGCTGAATTGCGTGGCTATTAAAATAGCATAAATAGTATCTTGTTAAATCATAATTATCTACCACGTTTCTCATTTCTAACATGTTCTAAGTGTGCTGTATATGATAGTAATCAAATTTCTCCTCTACTAAAGGACTCAAGAAACACAGATAGAAAATGTACTGGAATATTCTATTTTTTGTTTACTATTGTAAAAATTCTATGCACTGAAATAAATCATCATAAAAGTGACAAGGAGATCCCAGAGGAGGGAGTATTTATTTTTTAGAGCTGTAACAGAAGTCATTAGTGTTCTGGTATCTATTGAATAGACAACTGAGTAAAATAAGAAAAGCTCTCAAGTGCCTCTCTGGAACACAGCTACTGACAGAGAACAGATGGAACCCACCTCTGGAGAATGGGCGGAGCATACGAAATGAAGAGAGGAAAGAGTGAAATACCAAGAGATGCACATACAGCCCTGGAGGGTGGCATTGTCTATAAACATAACTAGAACTTTAAAAAGCTAAGCAGGAATTAAACTAGTTTTTATTTCTAGTTTTCATGTTTTAAAAGTTTATTGGACACTGGAGTTCAGATGGGCGATGGTAGATTTTGTGTAGAGACTAAAGCATGCTTGCGAACGTCCACTGATTTAAGTGTCAACATGTACGCATGCATACACACATGATTTTCTAATTGATATCCATTTATATCTCACAAGTCTACAATTATGTTGGTATTTTTCTGCTCATCTCATTTACCTTTTTTAATAGAAATAAAATGAGATTTAATGATTTAACGGTATAGGGACAGGTCTAGCTCATTGCAAATTTAAGCTTATTTTTCATATTTTACCATCACATGTCAGAGAAGATGATGTTATTACCTTCAAGCCAACTGTGAAGATGTAGAAAGTTTTCATTTGAGAGATTTAAAAGGGGGTGATAAAAGAAAAGTATGTGAGGAAATAGGGAAATGAAATGTAAGCTTTTTCTAGAGAGCCAGAGTATACTTCTTGGAGGAGAACATTGGAACTAGCACGCAACACCAGAAGTGGTGGCTTTGAGGGAAATGCAAAAAAAGGGACTGCAGGAGATGTCAGCAGCCTAGGGCAGTTCTAGAGGTCAGAGATGGAAAGGACATCAGTGACTTAAAATCTGTGACTCCCCAAACCCAATAGCCAGCAGACACGAGGCCAGGTCCGGGAAGCAGGCTGTCTCCAGCTGGCTGAATTCTGCCTATTCTGATAGTTTTCAGGAATACTTTATGTGCAGCAATAGAAATGCACTGTTATCCGGCCTTTGGTATGTGTCTCATCCTGCAGTGAAGAAACAAAACATCTACAGGGAAACACACAGACCATGTTCAGTACATAATTTAATAGAAGATAATCTCAATTTATAGGTTTACTAACATTAAATAGGAACAAATAAGTGACCTTAAGCCTAAGAATAAGTTTAAATTGTTATCATGTAATAAATTAGTCATTTTAACTTTGATGAACCCTAGTGAACAGGTGGGAACCAAGAAAAAATTTTGGCTGAAAATACCCAGTAATGTGAATGCCCTGATACAAATTTGTATACAAATTTAATTATCTTTGGGAATTACTCCTCCTTGCTTTGGGTTTTGAGATGAGTAGTTGTGTTATACCAGGAAATTTTTAATCATTTGGAAGAACAAGTCAGATGATCATATAACAATACAAGCTGTTACTTCAACAATTTCAGCTCAGATATCTATTGTATTCCCAACAGATGTTTGGGAATGAATGTGTGATCCACACTGAAATTAAAATATAGGAAAATAGGCTTATGGTAATTTTATCATGGAACAATAACTGCTTTAGAAATGAGAAAGTGCATAACAAAAGAGCTTGCTCCACAGACAGGCATTCAGATTGCAATGTCTTTTGGAAGTAACTCTGATGTTGAACATTCCTAGCATAACTCCTGTCTCTGATTCATTTTGTTGTTGTTGTTGTTGTTACTTTGGGGCAAATCTTCTTCCTGGATTCCTAGAAGTGCCACGACCAAATGACACTTGCTAAATGACCTTAAATTACAAGGATTTATTTTCACGCCATTTTTAGAAACTTACGGCAAGCTGCACATAACTTGGATTGCTCTTTCTAGTTATTTGTTTGGACACAGATGGCCCACTTCTATATGATGTCCTGAACAGAGATATCTCCACATTTCTAGTTTCTCTTATTACAAGATCATATTCAGGTAATCACCAAACTTTAATGTCATTAATTAGAATTACTTAGCTACTTAAAGATGTTGCTATACATATGGTTTTATTTGGAAGTATTTTATCTCTAAACTATATTAGCTTAAAGAAAAGTTATACATATGACAAAATTATTGTAAGAATTAAGTGGGATTAAACAAGTAAGTCACAATTCAGTGATCAACATGTATTACCTAGTCAATAAATGTTATCTGTGCAAAATTGTAATTTTTATTGTTAAACTCAAAATCATAGATATGATCCCCTCTGGGTTTATTTTATTTGTGTTGTATGATGTATTGTATTTTTAAATTTTACTCCATTAATGCCATTATTGTGTTTCTCAAATGTACTCTGAAGTAAATTCAGAGAACCAAATGTTATTTGGAAAAACATAGAAATCTGTAAGTGATGTTGAAGTCAGGCTAAGCAGGGTATGCCACACCACAGGCCAGTAGGTTACTATAGAATGTCATTAGGGCATTGCATACAACTTCTCTCCCTGTATATAGAGCCTCCTGATTGGTCAGGACCAGATCACGTGCTGATCATCCCATGTCCTGACTCTTCAGGCCTCAGCCAGTAGAAGGGTTACCCACAAAGCTTTTTCCTATAAGCTGTATATAAGCTACTCTTCTGCTCAACCAAAATGGAAGAGATTTTCTGAAATCACCCCTGGAGTCTGTGTCCTGCCTCTGAGCATCACCTTCTTGGTCTGGGATAAAGGTACCAACAAACAACCAATCATAAAAACTGAAAAATATATTCCCACTGACAGAACAAGACGTGAACAATATTTAGTCAGGGAAATATGTAGTTTCGAATTCTTCTTCTTATAACTTAGACATACTAAACTGAAATTAGATTTCCATAGAAAATAACAAGGAATGAGGTTCAGTTCATATGTATACAGACAGTGAAATATTGTTACATGTCAAGATTAGAGAGAATGTTCTGCAGTAATATCTTTAAAAAATCAGTACCTTAAAAGAGTAAAAGTTTTTTTGTTTTTTGTTTTTTTTTTTTCATGAGAGTACACTTCCATAAAATGTGCTCAGTCGACATCTGTGAGGACCTAGGTTCAATTTCAACACCACAAATATCAGAAATGTTTATTTCTTGCTAAAGCAAGCTTCCCAGTGTATGTTGTCTGTGTTCATTTCATTCAAGTGTCCAGGTCCATACTGTAACTATATGCCCAAATCAGTCACTACTGTGATACAAGTAGAGAAAGCTCATCGGAGCCATCATGTACCAAATACATTCTATTTTCCTGTATGTGAAATGTGCTGTGCACTTACTATTCACTGGTCGGAACAAATCAAATCACATGGCCACATCCCTTCACCTGGGAGTTGGTAAGTATAATTCTATTAAATATTCAATATGCAGAGTTTTGGAACATTTAATGCACCAAGTTAAAATATTGTCACAATTTCACCTTCTCCTTGTCTCAAATATAACTCATGCATTAGATACTTATCTTTTATAATGATAGAACATGTATTTACGGTAAACCACATTCACACACATAAGCATAATATAAAATATGTTGCTGTATGAAGGCTAAAAACATCATGGGAAATGGATGCTTCCTGAGACCATGAAGTTAAGTGAAATAAATCCAGACACACACGCTTACTCATCATATCATTTCTGTTATATGAGAAACCCAGAGTAGGAATAATGAGCAAAATAAAATAGGTATATTATAGGAAATAGGGAGATATATTATTTCAATAGATGAAGGAGATGAAGAGAAGGGAAGAATTAAGGGATGAAAAAAAGGAGTCGTCATGTCTTACATACACGTACTGCCCCACACAAGGAATATAACAGCATTTCCTGCAAATGAAAAATGACAACAAAAGATGCTGAGCAAGGGACAGGTAGAGGGGGAAAGGGGAGAAGGGAAAAGTTTTTATAAAAAGGAATTAATATGTGCAATGTACATGTACCAAATTCCCACTGTGCATGTGACATTGCGTTCAACATGCATGTTCTAATAAACTAAAATGAACCCAAGAATCTTGATAAGTTACTCATCCTGAATAGATATAGTGTTTTATGAAATAAATGTAATGTGAGTTCTAGCATGTATGGTAGATATTGTGAAATAGAAAATATTCAAGGGGAAAAGGGGCTAGGAGTGAATAACAAGGAGGAAAAATAATGAGATTACAATAGAAAAATAAATGTAGTGGGCTGAGATGCTTTTCTTTCCATCTACATCTCAAATTGTTCCTGAAACAGAACCTTGAAAAACTTATTCGATGATATTTAACAAAGCATGACTTCTAGGGTTATCTGTTTCCAAGAAGTGCTATTAAAACATAGATTTATGAATTTGTAGCACTCCAATAGACTGTTGAAGAATGATGGATGATGTAAGAAATAAGCCAATATTAGCAAATAAGATTATTGAGTTAAAATGTTGTAACATTAATAACATGAAAATGGCTGATTTAAAGAACTGACACATGCAAGCTTTGTAACAAAACATTATCAAAATTGAAACAGTAATATTAAATTATATATAGCTACTGCTTGTTTCTAGGCAAAGTATATTTTTCAATTATAATTTTCCTTTTTTAATGCAAGATTTTGATGATGATAACAGCTCTTAGAAAATTAATCAAATGGGAAAAATTAAGGAAGAATTTTTACTGCCTATACTTTGTAAAACCATGTTTTGGAATATGAATATGATGGAAGAAAACTATAATGAAATCTACACAAGAAATTATTTCACATAGGAAACTTGAAATATTAAATATATTAAGACTATAGTAAATATATTTACTAAGTAATTATGTTTACGAAGGCACATTAGTAAATAAGGTGTATTTTTCATACTTTGCTGCAACTATGTTCTTTAGTTTCATAAACTCATTAAGTACAAATGTTATAAGGGAGAGAAACTTGTAAAAGGTTGTGCATTTCTCTAGGGCAGAAAATTGTACATTGCTCTAAGAAATACAGTATTGTAAATTGTGAGCACTAATACATTCAATTATTATTCAGATTTTTCTTTTATTTTTGACACTATTAGTGTACAAATATTAAGAAAGACTCATTATTGGATGTTTGTTATGATCTTTTAAATGGTAAAATGAGTAGTAGAATCTCTTTGTTAAAGAATGAGATTAAGAGAATCTGAACATATACATTTTAATATTGAACTGTTTTCAATTATTCTTCTTCATAAAGGAAAAATTGACAGTAATTGCTATGTCAGTACCTTACTGGAGGTCATCTCAGAAGTCCAGTCATGCAAGCTGCCCCTGACTCAGTGTCCTTTGTGTGAAGTCTGAACACACAGAGGTTGAAGATGATCTCGTGTGAGTATCCTGACTAGAGGACAGTGGACAGTGAGTGAGAGGAACTCCAGAGACACTGTACAGTGACTTCCAGTTCCTTGCTGTTCTGTGAGGAGAGATACAATTGTTTAGTTATCTTAGCCCACTCTACATGCTTTGACTGCATTCTGCAGTTTATGCACAGGAGACACAGGAAGCACAGAAAGCTTAGCAAGGACAAGAAGTTTAGATAGAATGAACAACCAGATGATGATGGGGTGACACATTCCTTTGTAACCATGGCTATAAAAATAAAGTTTGCCTTAAGCCTTCAAAGACTTTTGGTCCCCCGTGCTCTGCTTTTCTTTCTTGCAGTTCTTTTGGATTCAAAGTACTTCAGATCCTTCCAGCAGAAACCACAGTACATTACGTTGGGTATAAGTGGAAAGCATGTTCAATTGTTCTCCAATATCTCCCTACAGGTCGGAGACTTGACATGGCAAAATGTTTTCAGGAATTCTAGTCTGAAAAGATATTATCCATTTTATTCCATAAGATCTCACTTCCTAACCAGGTTTTAAATGGCCAGTAATGTAACCCAGAATCATGAAATAACCACATGTTCAGAGAACTGTGATAAATTAAGTCAAGGAAAGAATTGACATGACTGATGAAATGGTTTCTTTTTCATGACTTAGTTTCACTGAATTAAAAGAAAGTCAGCTGGAAAACCTTTTTTCTGACAAGATCTGCTTGGATGTTTCTGGGAGATATTAATAGGTAAATAAGCGGACTGAGTGAGAAACTATACATTTACACAACATAGACAGATATCAATCATGGGACGCCAGAATGAAAGAGAAGTGTAAAAGAGCCATTTGTTGTATGTTTGTTTTGAGTAGGGTATCAATTTGTAGTCAGGCTAGCCCTGAGCTCACTATGTAGCCCAGGCAAGCCCCAAATGCACAGCAATCTTCTGCCTCTGCCTCCCAAGTGCTGGGATTACAGGCATGAGGCACCATGCCCAGCACTGTGGTATGTGGTACCGGTGATCAAAGTCAGGACCTTGTACCTGCCAGGCAGACACTGGAACCATTGAGCTGAGTCCCCAGCCTTGAGACATGTGTCTCATGATTCTGGCCATCAGAACTCCAGGATCACTTGGAATATAGTGGGTGCTTCCCTGCCTCTGACAGTTTGGGAACTCACACTGGTCTGAGCATTATACCATGAGCTCCTGTTTATTCTTAGGCCTCCAAACATGGACTAAGTGATTCCACCAGCTTTACTTCTACTTCAGCTCACAGATCTGTTGTGGAACTTAACAGCTTCCGTAGACATATTACTAATTCTTCTAAGATAAAACACATTATCTATCTATCTATGTATCTATGTATCTATCTATCTATCATCTATCATCTATTTATCTTCTCTCTCATTTAGTTTGTCTCTCTGGATAACCTCAATAAGATTAGTTTTGTTCTGTTTTGTTTCGTAGTTCTACTTTCACCACATACCACAGTGCGAGATGCTGTAACGGCTCAATGTCTCAGTTATCTCAGCACTAGAGGCTACAAGTGTGAGACAAAGGTGCCCGCAATGTTGGAAATTGTGAGGATTGTAAGAAAGATAGAACTGAAAGTGTAGCGAGGGTTTGCTCAGCATGCATGAAGCAATAGGCTTGAGATCCAAACCAGAGAAAAAGAGAAACAACAGAAATGCTTGTTCCCTGTCTTTCCTAACAGCTTGTAGGCAATGTTTTGTACTCTTTGGTTTGTAGCAATATCACTCATATTCATATCACATTGCAAAAGTATCTCTATCTCTGTTTATATTTTTCTTAATAATGACATTTATAGAGATTGAAACTCCTTTTTAATGACTTAATTTACTCATCTGCAAAGACTTGACTTTTAAATAAGTTCACATTCAGTTGCCATAGAAGTTAGGACTCCACAAACTTTGGAGAATTTGGCTGTGAGGGCTCTCGTCTATAATCCCAGAACTTGGAGGCAGAGGCAGGAGGATTGCTGTGAGTTTGAGGCTTGCCTGGGCTGCATAGTGAGCTCAGGGCCAGCCTGAACTATAAAATGAATCTCTGCCTCAAAAAACTAATAAAAAAAATTAAAATGAAATAAAAACAAATTTTGGAGGATGCATTTCAAGGACACACATAAGATAATCACTTTAGGATTGCTTTGGAGTAGATGCTTTTTTAAAAAAAAATTGCATGTATTTAGAGTACATAATGTTTACATTCCTCTTTAAGAATGGGTAGATGTACTGAACACATTTTGTTTTGCTTTGTTTTGTTTTCTATTTTTCTTTATTTCTCTACCTACTGGATTTTATATTTTGTATTATTTTGACACTTTAAAGATTCTAGTTGATGAGAGAAAACCTCCTTTCAGGAATATTTTGCCCTTAAAAATAATGAATACCTCAGTGAGTATACATTTTTATTTTTTACCATGTCATTTTTAGAAAGTCTTGCTAAGTTACTAAGACATCTATACTGGTCTCGAACTTGAACTCCTCCAACTTTGTCAAGTGAACTACTTTTAGCATAGAAATTTAATCTTTCTGATTTCATACATTTAACTAATTCCTTCATCTAATGTTTTTGTTACACTTTGTAGTTCAGGCTGGTCCTAAAACTCAGCCTCAAACTGAGCAATCCTCAAGCCTTTATCTGGAGTGCTGGAATTACAGATGTGAGCCACCACACCCAGCATTGTGCTATGTGGTGCTGATTGCTAATTGATGTGAGTCACCATGTCTGCCTGTGTTGTTTGTGGTTACCAGGAATCAAACCCTGGTCCTTGAACTTGCAAGGCTGGAACCAGAACCACTCAGCTAAATCCTTATATCCTTTTATCTAAATTACACATACCAAGCCATTAATTCTTTTGCTTTAAAGTAATCTGGGGCACATATCCAACAACTAGAAAAGTTTATCCCCTACACTTACCAGAATCATTGAAAGTAGCCAATCCTAAATTGTTTCCCATGCACTGTCATCTTGTAGTGGACAAGATAAAGTCATGGCCTATGTGTCTCCTTAGTCTTACTTCTTCTAACCTTTAGTTCATCCCTGTGTTCCACTGTCTTAGTCATTGTTATCCAGAAGGGTGATAAAAGTTACTGGAAACAGATAGGTTGATATGTAGCATTATCTAGTTATTATAGCAAATTAATTCAATAAGATGATGAAAAGCCAAAAGGTTCTAATATCTACAATAAGTAGAACAGAGATTCAGGAGATCCAGTAAGCTACACTAGGCTTCCTACTGAAATGCCAGTGTTTGAGTTTAATCCTGAAGATAAGAAACATTCAGTGACCCAGCTCAACTAGCAGGTCAGGAGAAATCTTTCACACAGTATTCTTTGTTCTTTTTAAGAAGCAATCAAGAAGCAATCATCTTACCTTAGTCATGGATTCCAACATTTATGGTATATAGAAATATATTTACAAACATACCAAAGTAATTTCTCACCAAGTACTTGAGCCACAATTGTCCAGTCAAGTTGGCAAATGATTCACCAACATAGGCCCTGCATGGCTTGGTGGGTCACCTTCTGCTAGGGACTATAACTGACTATAACTTTCATAATATCAACTTTGATATGTGTCATAAGTGTTGTACCTGAGACTTATCTTCAAACAAAAATACTTTAAAATATACTAGTTTTTGTGTATGTAAAGAATAAAACTTATTGATAATTATATAATTCATAAGAGAGTATAAAAATGAGAGTCTATTCATATATCAATTAACCATTAAAATAATCTGGGAAAATAATACATGTTAAAAAGTAAAAGCATTATTGATAAATGGTGCATGGTAAAATAAATGATTAAGGGCTGGGGATATAGCTCAGTGGTCCTGGTGCCTGTCTTGAAAGCACAAAGGCCCGAGTTTGATTCCCGGTAACCACATATCAATACTGGATGTGGAGACTCATGCCCAGCAGCAATTAGTACCACAGACCACAGTGCCAGGCATGGTGGCTCACGCCTATAATCCCAGCACTCGGGAGCCAGAGGCAGGAGGATTGCTGTGATGTGAGTTTGAGGCTGAGCTCAGGACCAGCCTGAACTACAAAGCAAAACTCTGTCTCAAAAAAGAAATTAATTAATTAATTAATTAAATAAAACAAAAAATTTAAAAAAAGATTATACCTTTTACTCAGATTTTCATAGGTTATAAACACTTAAAAGATATATACTAAAATTTTGATATGAGTTCCTCATTAAGCTGAAATTACCAGTTATTTCTATCTGTTCTACACCCCAATTTTAATTTCCTAAATTGAGTGTGACAATGAAACATACATTTTCCTTGTTTTCTAAATATTATTTAATACATAGAATAGTACAATAGAATACAATAAATTTATGAAGCTTAAAAGTGTGCAGTCTGATTATTTTCAAACTAGAATTTTAGAAATACCTGAACATTTTATAGGGATGCACATTGTAAATGATTATAAAGAGGTGAAATATTAGTGTGGAATTTGATGTAGCTGTTTTTAAAGTTAGTTTATTTGTTTATTTATTTATTTATGCACTGGAGTTTGAACCTAGAGCTTTTACACTAAGCATTTACCTTTTTGTTATTGTTTGAGACAGAGTCTCCTCACGTAGTCCAGTTGGAGTTGAAACTGATAATCCTCCTTCCTCAGGCTCCCAGATGGTTGGACTGCCAACACACACTACCACAAAATGCGTGCTTGTATTTTAATGCTGCTGTACTGTAATTTGGAGGACCAGGGGCTGGGTGGTCACGTGTCCATGGTGAACAGGCTAAATTCACAGTTCAGCTGATTTCCACTTCACTCGTACAGGCTGGATCACACATACCTATTGAACCAGAGCTAAATACCAGTAGAAGTTAACCCTAACCTACTGGCCAGGAAGAATCTGTCCTACACAGCTCCAGCTTGCCATTATAATGTCCATGCTTGCCACCCCAGGAATATGCCTTCCAATCCACCTTCTCTCCTTGGTAGGTCCAATACAGAGTTCTGTGATTCATCTCTGCAAGGAACTGTGTCCTATCTTCCATTAATCAAGAAACTTTTAATATTATAAAATCAAAAGGTGCACCTAGATCTCCAAACAATACAAAACAAATCTTTTTTTCCTCCACAACTTCTTCCTTTCTTGCCATTTTCACTATGCCTATAGTTAATGATTATAATGTTCTTCTAATCCAAGCTACCCATCCTCAAATTTATGATGTGTAGCATCACTGAATCTGCACAGGGGTTGTAGCTTACTGGCCTCCAGGCCCATGCCAGAAGGGCACCCAGGGAGTGAATTTAGCAGCGGGCAACTAGGAAAATAGCGAATGTTCCACCAAATCTGCATCACCGAATCTGCGCTGGGGTTGGGGCTTACTGGCCTCCACGCCCATGCTGGAAGAGTGCCCAGGGACTGAGTTTAGCAGTGGGCAGCTTGGGAAACAGTGACTGTGCCACCGAATCTGCCCCAGAGTTGGAGCTTACTGGCCTCCAGGCCCATGCCAGAAGATCACCCAGAGACTGAGGTTAGCAGGTCAGAGTCTGACTTTCTCCACGGAAACTGCAGAAGCACATCCAGTCACCTTGTACTGGTGAGTAGGTGGGCCTATTGGAACACAAGTCCCTACCATTACACCTTCACAAGGCCTACAGCCTACTGGCCTCCAGGCCAACTGCACAAGTGAGCCCAGAGACTGTATTGGTGACCAGGCGGCCCATTGGAATCTCAGGAAGCACCATTGTAGCAGTTCAGAAGCCACAGCCTTCCTGCCTATAAAGCAGACAGGAAGAGGTGTTCCGACTGTATTGATTGAGTGCCTCATATGCTGTGCCAGAACCAGGGGTTTTTCTTTAGGTCGCAATACAGACTACAAAGAACAACCCAGGAAACACTGCTATTTTAAGGTTCCTAACTATTAGGAGGAAAGTGACTTGCAACACACAGCGCCAGAAAATAGGGCAGGTCAGAGATGAGGAAGCACTCAAACTCTCAGATACAAAGATCCTCACCTCAAGGTATCACAGGGGGAAGGGAAATAGAGAAGTTTGAAGCCAAGTCTCCATGTCCTCAGAAATGGTAACCAAAGCAGATCTAGTAAAATGGAAATTAGAACTGATCTCTAAGATGAAAGCAGAGAGATATTGGACACTGTCAACATGATGATTAATAAAGCTAAAGAGGAAACCATGGAGTTGATAGAATCCAAGATAGCAAAAGTAATGGAACCTTTTAAACACCTACAAGCAGAAGCCCAGGAAATTAAGAAAGAAAATGAAAGCTTGTGCAATAGAATGAATTTGGCAGAAGACCGAATTTCAGACCTAGAAGACAGGATCTCAACCAATGAATTGGAAAGGCATAATCTATGGAAAAAGCAAGTGATAATGAAAAGTCAATCCAACAGCTCCTAGATGATTCAAAGAAGAATAA
>PVIR01027567.1:0-22767 GCA_004026965.1 Petromus typicus | reverse complement strand
CTCACAAAAAACCAAAAAACTGGGCCAGGGATTTAGCTTAGTGGTTATGGCGCCTGTCTTGCAAGCGCAAGGACCCGAGTTTGATCCCTGGTTATCACATACCACGACTCTGGACAATTATGCTGGGTGTGGAGACTCACGCCCACCAGCAATCAGAACCACATTCCACAGTGCCGGGCGTGGTGGTTCACGCCTGTTATTCCAGCACTCGGGAGGCAGAGGCAGGAGGACTGCTGTGATGTGAGTTGGAGGCTGAGCTCAGGGCCAGTCTGAACCACAAAGCGAGACCCTGTCTCAAAAAAAAAAAAAAAAAGGAAACAACAACAACAAAAAACCAACCAAGAAAACACAAAAAACCCCTTGCCTTTCTTTTCCTTAGTCTAGGTCAAGTACCGTCATACCCAGGTAATAATTATCAACCAGAGGAATTTCTCAGACCTCTACAAACCTTGGGGAGCCATGTAACAATATCTGAAGACATTTTTCGTTGCCACAGGTGACAGTAAAAAGTACTATTGGCCTTCTAAAGCGTAGAGACCAGGGATGCTGCTAAATTAGGACAGCACCTGATTCCCCCAACACTCAAAATAGAATTATCTGGCCGAATACACAATATGTGCTCTATAGCATTCATGATCTCGTTGGGAACACAGCTTGGGCATGGAAAAGGCGAGTACAGAGAATCTCTCTCCCAGGCTGTCGGGAACTCTAGCTGACGCAGAATGTAAGTGCCTGACAGTACCTCCTGGCTACAGCTGCCAGCACCCTTGTGCGTCTGTGCCTTGGGAAGCATTTGACCAGCGTGTGCGCCGCTGCGCGCTCGTGAACCAGGTTGGTACGTAGCCGCCACAGTGGGGAGTGCGCCTGCGCGTGCCGCCATTTTCTGAGCCTGGGGCTCAGGCCGCAAAGCCAGCTGGGAAATCCAACCTTCATTTGGGCAAAATGGCTGTTGGCAGCAAGATTGGTCTCGGCGGGGCTTCTCCCGAAGCCGTGCCCACTGTGGTCGCGAGGTGGCGCTAGAGGATCACAAATGGGCCTCGTTGGTCTTCTGTGACCCACCCTATGGGCCTTGGTCTGTCGCTGCCCTTCCCCCATCGCGTGTTCTGCAGCAGTAGCCAGTTGGCCCCGCTCGGGGTGACCCCGTGTGGCCAGTCGGAAGATCAGGGAAGGTGCAGGGAGTGGTGCCGTTGTGGTCCAGGAGTGGAAAGGGGAAATGTGCACAGGGGGCCCTCCCGGCGCCATGAGCGGGTGGGCGATGCGCGGTAGCCCTCAGAGCTGAGCCAGGCGAGGGCAGCAGGGCCTTTCTACCACGACTCACCCTCAGCGGGCCGGGGCTGCAATGTAGAGCTCAGTGACCAGCTTAGCTCTCTGGGCACGATGGGGCTGGTGGCATCCTGCAGGGCATGGCAACCCTAGTTTTGAACTGTTCTAAGAGACACCCCATTGTAACCCTGTCCTGTTCCATTACATGTACGTACGTGTAGAGCCAGTATGCTGTAGGTTATTGGGACGTAGACACTAGTACTTGGGTTTAAATCCAACCTTTACTAGCTCTTACTAGCACTGTGATACTCATCTCCATGCCTTGGTTTCCCCACGTATAGAATGGTGTACTCAGGTTCCTCCAGTATAGGATGTGGTGAGAGTTAAGTGTATTTGTACATTTAAAGCATGGAGAACACTTCCTGGCACAATATGCTATATGTAAAGTCCTGGTTTTATAAAACCTTCAAACCAAAGAAAACAGCTCAGAAAGCTGCTGCCGTTTTCAGTTACAAGGGCATGGCAGTTCTGAGGGCCTTCCTGAGGGCGGCGCAGTATCTGGCTGCTGTCTGCGCGGCCCCGCCCCCGCCGCTCCCTCCAGGCCCTCTGGTGGTTGTGATGACCAACACGCAGGCTGTGAGCCAGGGCCAGTCCTGCATACTCCCTCATTCTTTCTCAGGGTTTCAGCCATACTCGAGGAGAAGAATGTGGCCACCAAGGTCAGTGAGGCCTGGCAGGAGAGGCCCGGAACCCCAGGATGTGGTGAGGGAGACCAGGCTGCTGTCGTGCAGCAGCACCCCGAAGCTGTCAGCACCCTGGAGCAGCCGAGCAGCCCCAGCAGTCCTAAGCAGCTCCTGGAGCAGGAAAGCAGTGGGAGCAGGTAAGGGTGCATTGTGCTGTGTTCCTGCCACCTGGAGCTGGGCCTTCAGTCAGGGACCGCATCATAGCACAGGCAACTCCCTGCCACACACATGGGAGGCCTATTGCCCTCTTTAGGAGTGTTTAGGAGCTAGATGGATGTGGACCAGAAACTAGCGTTCTACCACAGATCCGTACAAGTTCCAACTTGGAGCCATAGAATCAAATTTGCTAGAGCATGGCCAGCCCAGCAGCCAGATGGAACCTGGAAACCTGAGTTCAGAGGGACATGTGGCTGGACATGGATAGGATGCACTTCCAGACGTGGAGGCTGCTGCTTGGCTATGTTCTTCCACTGCCACCACTACCAGGGTAGCCACTCAGGCAGTGTGAGGTGGTAACTCTGCTCTGTAGTGTTTGCAGGGGTCCAGCTGCAGTAGCCTGAGGAAACAGAAGCCGAGTTCTCAGAGAGAAGGAAGAGCAGCTCACATCTCCCAGAGGGGTAGTTTCCCAGCTCCTGGCCTGCTGATTACAGTTTGAAGCCTATTAAATATTACTACTTTTTTTCACAGTAGAAAATAGTGGAGCTTTTTCTTTTTTCTTTACATTTATCAGTATACATTTGTTGTACATAGTATTTATATTCATTGTGGGCAGTTGGTATAAGTACTCTTTAAGCACTGCTCACCTTTCCTTCCCGTGTCCCTCTTATCTCTAGTTTCCCTTTCCATCTGTAGAGAATCTGCCATATCTCCCTATCTATGTCATGCTATCTTTTATTTGGCTCTTTATTTATACTCTGGATTGAAAATGAATTTTTGAAGCAGTCTAAGATTGTCTTTTACCTTGAATTGTCTTGTCAGCTCTGCAGGAAATGTTGGACTTATTGGATTGATTACAGGTAATCTTGGAAGGGCCTCACAGCTGTCACATCATATGTGATCAGAAACAGGTGTAAGAAAATGTAATGATTTGATGAGACGTTCTCTTTTCCTGCCAGGTGAACCTTCTCTCCATCTCTGATGGAAATTTGGTTCCTATAAACCCACCATTGGCTCCTGCCCTAGTGTGAGGTGTTGTAAAGGCTCATCTGAGGCAGGACGTGGTGTTTTCTAAGATTCTCTCATTTCATATGCTCTGTAGCTATTTTCCATCTCTCTTACCTGATTTTGACCCATGGACTTGCTTTGACCTCTGGTCTATCTGTGTGTCTGTATTAGTCATTTTCCTGTCAGTGGGGCAAAATAGCTGATACCCATGACTTAAGGGAAGTTTATTTCGGCTCACTATTCTAGTGGGATTGGTCCATGGTCTGCTGGCTCCAAGGCAGAAATACATCATGGGAGGGCATAGTAGACAGCTGCTTATCCCGTGGCAGGAGGGAGAAGGAAGTGCCAGGACAAGACTGTACCCTCCCAGTCATGCCCTCAGTGACTCTGACTAGGCCCCACCTTGTAACAGCACACTCAGCTGCCTGACTCATTAGTAAGGGAGATGGCATGTGCAGAGATGAGGAAGAGGCCTAAGGGAAAGCCTATGTGGCTAGAGAGTAGGAAGCGAGGCGAACAGAGGCAGGGCCTTGTAGTGTCTTGTAGACACAGAAAGGAGGCTGTTTATTGGGAAGGAGGTGGGATCTTTCCCTATGAGGAATGAGGAACACTGGAGAGCCCCCTGGGAGTTTTTAAAACCTTAGACCTCCAGTCTTCCTGTCCCCTTGACTGTTCTGCTGGACAGAACTACAGGATTCCAACCTCCTGCAGACAGTTCTCTTGGAAGCAGTTCTTGGCTCACTTTTTGACCCTCTTTTTCATCCCTACCTGTCCTTCCAGGTTCCCATTGAACCCGCTCTCCCACCCAGCCCGCCTCTTCCAGTCTCTATGGTATATCCGGGTATCACAGAATGATGTAGGAATAAGTACAGGATGAGGGGATCCACTGAGGCAGGGAAGCTCACATACACCACAGGAGGAGGACATCCAGGGAACGAAAGGAAGTTAGTACAGCGATGTAAATGACATAGTTTGTGAATGTGAAGCAGGAGAGCTGGGTGGCCACTAAGCTATGTGTGATCCTCCCTGCTAGCCTTAAACACATTGTAGTCTGGAGCCCAGAATTCTTGGGGGGCACTTTAGCCTAGTGAGGGGTGCATGTTGCAGGAAGGCCCAGGGGGTTTGTTGAGTCGGTCAAGTGTGAGCTAAGGAGCGGTGTCCACAGAATGCCCCAAAATGTGCCAGGCATCTGGTGAATTTAGATGCCTAGGAGCACACAGAATAAGGGCCAACAGAGAATGGCCCTGTGAGCTGCCTGTGTCATCCAGACCAGGGCCTGGTGTTGCAGCCAAGGTGTGAATGTTCAGAAAAACCACCATATCTGTTTCCTGCCTCCCGAGTGAGGTGCCCAGGACTGTCCTGTTCACCGACACCTGTATTCACTTGGCCCTCTCCTGGGCCTTCTGCCCTCCAGAGCTCTCTGAGGGATGTGGGCAGGAGGTGAGCTCAGCAGGCCCTTCTTGTTCTTTGCGTCCTGAGTGAGTCACAGTGGCCATGGCCTAGTCTGGAGTCCAGAGGGACATTGGAAGGTAGGGGTCTTGCCATCAACTCCTGGTGACCCAAGTCCTGTCTCCATCCATCTTGCCCATGAAGTGAGAAGTCCCACTCATCTCTGAGGGAACTCTAAGGGCAAACACTGTTTAACAAACTGGCATTTGTTTAAGCCCAGGCAGAGGTCAGGTCTCTGTGTTCACATGCTTGCCCCTTCCTTTTCTTTCAGGCTAAAAAGTCCCTCAAGCTGTGTGGTCACTGTTACCGTTGGTGCCGCTTCTGAGCAGCCTGATATTTATATTCCAGCTCCACCAAGTAACTTGAACTCTGGCTCCAGCATGTAAGGAGGGATAGCTGGGAGCCTGGGGGCTGTTCTTTGGACACAAGGTGGCTCCCTAGCTCCTCCTTGGAGGGAACCCTCGGCTTCTGTTCCCCAGTTCCCAATAGCCCATTGGCTGAGTGGTCACATAATTCAGTCTTAGTCCCTCTGACATGAACTTTTATTCCTGGGCCTGCACCAAGTCCTAGCAACAGACGCTGCCTTCTCCATATCCCAGTAAGAAGCTAAAGCCTGATGTGATGTGCAAGCCTGTGCTCCCAGCTACTCAGGAAGCTGAAGCAGGAAGATCATAAGTTTGAGGTCATTCTGAGCAACTAGTGACACATTGTCTCAACATAAAAAATGACAAAGGGCTGGGGAGATGCAGCTGAACAGTACAGCACTTGCATAGTGCATATGGAGTCCTGGGTTTGTTCCCAGTGTAGCAAATAAACAAGCCAACAAGAAGGCACAGAGAAGCTGATGCACCCTGGGACATCACCGGATGCAGTCAGTAGCAGGGCCCTGCCATCCTTAGCGCTGTGCTAGCTTCTCTCAGCACCACTGCTGTGGAGGTCAGAGGGAGGACAGGCTGCCTGTCTCTCTGATGCCTGCTGCCTCTCATGCACTTCTAGTTGCCTCAGTCTGCAAGAAGGCAGCCTAGTGAGGGTTGCATGTTGCAGGGAGGCCCAGGGGGCTCTGTTGACAGCAGGCAGAGGTGCCAAAGTCTGGGGAGAGGGTGGAGGACTAGAGGTCTGCACAGAGGAGGATTACCACAGGGAACCTCTCTCTAGAGCTGTCAGTCCAAACACAAGCTGATGCTGCAGGCTGAAGGCCCAGCCTGAGGCCACTATGGTGCCAGCAGCCCACAGCTGTCTGCTGTTGCCCGTGGAGTTTGGCGTCTGGAACCTGCCATCCTCTGGGCCCTAGCCCTTTCCCACAGCCTCTGTACTTCCTTCCCAGTAGGCTGTGTGTGGGGCAGGGGTAGACCAGCATACTTTGGTGAACTTCTTTCTGTTCTGCAGCAAAGGGATTCTCTTCGTGAAGGAGTACGTGAATGCTAGCGAAGTGTCTTCTGGGAAGCTAGCATCTTCCCTCCATGACAGGTAAGAGCGAGTCCCAGCAGGATCCGAGGGAAGCTCCTCCTTGCGTCCTGTACCCCTCCCTCAGGGCTTGGTCCGGAATAGCTGCTGGGTAGTCACTTGGCAGTTTCAGATGTCCCACACACCTGGGTGCCTTGGAGTTCTCCTTTTATAGTTGATTTACCTCGCATCCTATTTCTGGTGCCATACCTTTCCACCTGCCTTTGTGGCTTTCTTCTACGATGTATGAGTGCATCTGTTTTTTATAGAGCCCCCAGGGCTTTTAGAGGCTCTCTAGCTAATTCTGTCTTATTTCAGACCACAGGAACCTTTTAGCCTCCACAACCTCCCTTGCCTGGCTGCCTTATTTGAACATGCATGTGATTGTGGTGCTTCTGTGTGTGTCACTGTTTTCCAGTTGTCCTTTTATCTGCTTGTTTCCTAGTGCCATGTGGAAGGGTACCTCCATGTCACCTCAGTGCTCTGTCACCTACCCACTCTGAGCACACTTTTTATAGCATAGCACCACATAACAGCCTTGAGGATTTGAGTAACTTACTTTAGGTTGGGCCTCTAGAGTTTCCAAGGAACATGGGCCCAGCTCAGCCAGCCCCTCTCCCAGCCTCTGTGTCCTCATCCATACTCCTTTGGGAGACAGTTCCCAATGGAGTGAGTTTGGAGTTACCCTTTATAGTAAGTATATCATGTTGATGTAGTCACAGAAGAGAGCAACCATCATCACTACCATTTCTAGGACATTTTCCTTACCCTAAAAAGAAAGTACAGACTCATTAGTGTCCCCCACCATACCCTGATAACACTCCTCTGTTTTCTGTCCCTGTAGCAATGCTCAGGGAAGTTTTGAGATGAGGAATAATGTGAGTGCTGAGGGAGAATCTCTAAAACAGGGAGCTCTGCTGCCACCTGGTGTTAACTGCTCTGAGGCGCACGTGACTGGACTGTGCACCTCTTGCTTTGGCTTCTCCAAGTACCGCCAGTCTGTTGACTTTAATTCTTAGACTCTGACAATTAACCTATTTTAAAATAGAATTTAGGAGTCAGTCAAAATATTATGTTTTCTGAAAAACTTGTAGAATTTTCTGTAGTGAACAGTGAAAATTGTGTAGTCCACCATGATTTCCTTTTTTGCTTTGCCTTCCAGGAAGCTTAGACATGAGCTTAATGCTGAGCAGAAATTAGGACACTGGCTTAAAATCTATCTTGTCCTTTATTCAGAGCATGACCTTGGGCAGGTCACTTGACCACAGGGCCACCACATGGCTCCCAAGGAAATCGCCTCATTAACAGGTACTAGGTATGATTTTTTAAAAAGTTCAAGTGAATTACACAGTTTTTTATTTAAACATTATTTACAATAAAAGACACATTGCTATTAATCCCCCTCAAAGAGTACTCTCCTCACACCAAACACACCCTATTATTCTTTTCACTTTCCAAAATAGTTCTGAAAGTCCTCTTTCATGAGTGTCTTTAGCTGTGGTGTTGGGACAGAGTCAAGTAAAAGCATTTAACTGTCATGGTAATTATAATTTGGGGAGGTTACAGAAGTTACACGGTGTCAGATTCAGTGAATACAGTGGAAAAGCACATGGTGTCACTGTCACATGTTACGAACTGCCTTTCTATTGGATGATACTGAGCACCAGGATTCACTGAGTTTTCATCCTACATCAGAAAGATACTCATGAAAGAAAACTTTCAAAAACACTTCAGAAAGTGACAAGAATGATGAGATAAATGTGGTCAAAGTGAGGGGGAAGATTCTGAGGGGGATTCATGGCAGTGTGTCTTTTAATGTAGAACATTTTATAATTTAAACATTTACCGCATATTTTGTTCACAGCTTGTATCCAAGACACTGTAGCTAGTTAGGTGTCCCTCTCTGGAAATATTTATTTTTCTAAATTTTTATCAGTACATGTTTTTGGTACACAATGATTACATTCATAATGAGGAGTTGGTACATGTACCTAGAAGGGGAAGCTTAGACATGAGCAACCTTGGTCAAATGAAATTTCTATTTTAAGGAATCTCCATACTGATCTCCATAGTAGCTGTAATAGTCTACATTGCCACCAACAAATGTAGAAGGCTTCCTTTTTTCTCACAGCCTCACCAGCATTTGTTATTATTTGATTTCTTGATGATGCCCATTATTTTTGGAGTAAGATGGAATCTCAGTATTGTTTTAATTTGAATTTCTCTAATGATCAGGGAGGTTGAACATTTTCTTCATGCATTTATTGATCATTTGTAGTTTTCCCCTCTGAGCAGTATCCGTTTCAGTTACCATTTTTTGATTGGGTCTTTATTTTGGAGGGCCTAATTTTTGAGTTCTTTATATATCCTAGATATTAATCCTGTGTCCAAGGAATAGCTGGCAATTTTGTTTCTCCATTGTATAGCTTGTGTCTTCATTCTGTTGGTTGTTTCCTTTGCTGTGGAGAACATTTTCATTTGGATATGGTCCTATTTGTTTATTATTGGTGCTATTTCTTGTGAAACTGGGGCTCTGTTCAGAAAGTCC
This sequence comes from Petromus typicus, assembly GCA_004026965.1. Classification (NCBI taxonomy): domain Eukaryota; kingdom Metazoa; phylum Chordata; class Mammalia; order Rodentia; family Petromuridae; genus Petromus; species Petromus typicus. The sequence continues at coordinate 14,157 of PVIR01027567.1, read as the reverse complement.
TTGCCTATACTTGTGTCTTCAAGAGTTTAACTTATTTTGAGCCAAGGATTTAGCTCAGAGGTTCCAGCGTCTGCCTGGAAAGTGCAAGGTTCCGAGTTTAATCTCTGGTACCATGTACTGCAGTGCCAAGCATGGTGGCTCACGCCTGTAATCCAAGCACTCAGGAGACAGAAGCAGGAGGATTGCTTTGAGTTCAAGGCTCACCTGGGCTACATAGCGAGTTCAGGGTCAGCCTGAACTACAAAGTGAGAACCTGCCCCCCTCAAAGAAAAGAAAAGAAAAAAGAGTTTACCTATTTTGTCTTCTAGGAGGTTGAGTATTTTTGTTTTAATAGTTGGATGTTTGAATCATTTTGATTTTAGTTCAGTATGTGGTGAGAGATATGGGTCTAAATTCGATCTTCTGCATGTGGACAATCACTTTTCCAGGATTCATGCGTTAAATAGGTTCTTTGCTCCACCATATTTTTTGACCCCTTTGTCAAACCTCAGATGGCTGAATGTGTTTGGGTTTGTAGCTGCTTTCTCTGTTCTCTTCTTGACACACTACCATGCTGTTTTTATTATCCAGTGTTTATGTGCCACTACCATGCTGTTTTTATCTTTTTTGTTTTGTTTTGTTGTTTGTTTTTATGTTTTAGATTTGCATTCTAACTTGAGAGATAGTTTTGAAGGTTGTATCAGTTTGAGTAGGGAGCTGTTTTCCTTTAGGCCTTGAAACCCTTTACTCTAAGCTTTCCTGGTCTTTAAGGTTTGTATTGAGAAGTCTGTTGTAATTCTATCAGGTTTACCAATAGAAGTGATTTTTTACTTTTCTGTAACAGCTTTTAAGATTCTGTCTTTATAGTTCTGGGACTTTGTGCTAAGAAGTTCTTTTCTGATTACTGCAATTTGGGGTTCTGATTCATTTATCAGTGTGTAAAGTTCTTTCTGCATATTTTGATACTTTAATACTGTTATTTCTGTAAATAGATTTTTATGCAATTTGTGCTATCCTCTGATTTTTTTCACCAGCTCTGGTTAATCTTAGATTTATCTTATCTTAATTATCTTATCCAATTATCTTAATTGGAACCATTTTCCTGGTTTTCTTCTTGTTTTTATAATATCTTTGAGTACACACATTCATTGGCATCAGCCCAGCTTTCTATTCTGACTAGAATTTATAGTTCTGTCCTTATATGATCACTTCTACTGTCCATGACATTTGATAGAAATGTTTATCTCCCGGTTTTCTGTTTATTACTTTTTCATGGTCTCTAATTCTTTGTGAAACTGATCTTTCATGTTTTACGTTGTTTTGTTCAGCTCTGCTGGCTTTTTATCAGTGTCTTCTTGTAAGCTTACTGATTTTTTTTGTTGTTGTTGTTTATCAAATCCAGTATCTGTTTAGTTACATCATCTTCAAGTTCACTGGGAACCTTTTTATTTTTCTATTAGTTTTGCTTTTTTATTTTTATGTTGAGTTTTGTGGGTCCGTTATAATAGAAAGACTTTGTTGCTAGTATGGAGATCTCTTTAGTTAGCATCTACTTCTCAGTGATCCCCTATGGATGTGGCTTTTGTCTCTGTCTCAAGATCCAACCACCTTTCTTAATTTAGGAGAGATGCAGTGTATTTGCCTCAGCACCCAGTTCTTCGGAAATGAGCCGCAGTATTGTTATTATTATTAGTTTTATATTTTTTTGAACCACAGTATTATTGATGACAAAGACAAACCAGATATTGGCATACAATAAAAACTGTGCAACAACTGTGCCATAATATGTAAAAGCAACAGAATTAACAATAATAATAAAATCAAAAGCAGACTGGATATTTATTTACAAACTGTAAGAACCAATGAAAGCTATGACTGTACTGACCTTACCCATAGAGATGAGGCCTATAATTATAATCTAGATACAAAGACCAAGCAGACATTGGCATCTGGTAAATATCTGCTATACACAACAGTTACAGTACCATTAACATTAGAAAAGAATTCAGTAATAGCATAGTTAAATATCCAAAAGTTAATATAACTTAACAGTAATACTAGTAAAGATGGAGGGTGTGGGAAATAGAATAATGAAAAAAGTAAAATTTGAAAAATTGAGAAAAGGAAGATAAAGAGAGACAAAAGATCTTATTAAGGGGTAAAAGAACATTAATAAAAAGATGTAGTTCTTTTATAGAATGGAGTATTATTCTACCATAAAAAATAACAAGATTGAGTCATTTATACTCAAATGAATGTACCTTCAGGACATACTCATAAGTAAAATAAATAGGTCACAGACGTGTAAATATCGTATCTTTTCTCTGATATGAGAAAATGAAAATGTAAATGACTTCTAGAATATATAGTAGATATTGTGAAATAGAAAATATCCAAAAGGAAATGGGATGTAGGGGTAAGTAACGAGGGGAAAAGTAATCTGATGATAATAAAAGGAAGGAAACAAAGCTTATGTATATAGGGAGTGGGGGGTTTGGGTTGGGTAGGGAAATGGGAAAAAGCAAGTAGTCGTGTCATATACTGATAAAAATTCTCAATGTTGAGTGTGATCATTATATGTATATATAATGTACCAAAAAAAGATTCAAAATTTTAAGAAAAGAAAATTAATAGAATTAGATGAAAGGAATAGATCGGAGGAGAAATATTAAAAAATAGAACAAATTAAAGAAAAAAAGAAAAAAGAGAAAAATCCACCTCCCCTCCTTAAAAATGAAGGAAAATAAAAAGAAATGAGTCCAAAAAATAGTCCGCCATAGTTTTGGATGAATCATTTCTGCCCAGAGTCTGCAGTAGTAGAATCCACCAGACATGGGGAAGGAATAGTGAGTCACAGCTAAACTGATTTTGTTTCCACACTCAGGTTTTGTGTGTGAATGCTGTGTCCCATCTTGCCCTTCCTTCTGGGCATGATCAGTCAGCGGTGTCCGCCCTAGGGATGTAGCCTCTCTCACTAAGGGGACTTCTCCATCCCCCACGAGAGAGCTCTTCAGGAGAATTATGTTTCTTTGGTGTCAGCTCCTGTGGCCCTGGTGCCATTTAGGATTACACATGATAGCTGTCAAATGTAGTCATGTCTCAGCCTGTAGCCATAGGGTTAATGGAGAACTGTCCCCTGGGTGTGACTGTGAGAATGAGCTGCCTCCCATCTTGCCTTCCTCTTTCCTGTTATACTCCCTGCAGGGTTAGCAGCACTGAGGACTCATTTGACCTGAAGAAGAAGTCTACACCCATGGAGAGGTATGTCTGCTTTCTTCCCAGGGAGTCCTAAGCCTGTGGAAGAGATAGCTAAGGAACATCTCCATGCTGTATCTGTCTGCCGTCACGTGGTACGGGACACTATGGAGGCTAGTACCTCCCTTATTGGGATGTCACACTTGTGACAACTAAAGTCATTGAACCCAGCTAAGAGCAAAGGGTAGACACAAAAGGCTACTGAAAAGGGAATGGATATAGGAAGCCCAGAGGACTCGGGGCAGCGGGACAGTCTCTTTAATGAGCTTGCAGATATGACCACATGTCAGAAGAAAAGGCAACCACAAAAGAGAGTAGTAGGTAGAAAAATTTAAAAAAATACTAAGCTGCTATGATCAAGAAGACAGAAAGGAGGAGATGTGGGATACAGGCAGAGTAGAAAGATGCTACTGAATGGAGTGGGAGGTCATAGTGTACCTCATCCAGAAATTTGGAAAGCCATGACTAGATGACAGGCACAGGATGGTCTTTATAATAAGTCTTATTTTTAAATTCCTAGAGTAGGAGAGTGAAGAGTCTTAGAGACTGAATTCATTCAGCCCTTACTGAAAGAAGTCTGGACAGAATAAGTCACATGGCCTTAAGCTGCACAGGAAGTTAGGAGTAGATCTAGGGCTACATCACAGAGCCTGAGTGTTCCCAAGTTAGGGATGTTTCTACTCTGTCTCTGCTTCTCATTTATCAAGAGATCTGAATTCCTACAGGTGGACATTCAGAGGCCACTACCAGACTGGAGAGAAGGAAGATCCCCCCCGCCCAGGCCCCCTAGAGTAACCTGGTATAGGGAATCAATCTAGTCCTGCAGGAGATTAATCTCTTCTGAAGGCATTGCACAAATGAATTCCTTACTTCCCACTGGGCCCCAACTTCTAGAGGTCACACCCCCTATCGGATGACCACACCAAGGACCAACTCAAATCATGTCCAGACCATAGGAGAGGCAGGTTGCTTGACACCTGAGAACAAACAGGAGCAGATGATATGAGACCTCCACTCCAGTAGTGTGGGAGACTACATACCCCCTTGAACAACTACCAAATCTGGAACTAAATACTACTAATTGCTGGTCTGGAGGACGGAGAAGGATTCTCCAAGAACAGCCCCAGTTATGTGTATACTCCCATGCATAAACACACACAGAAAACTGAGCTGGAAGTGATGGAGAGAGGAATAGGCTGTGCTGGAGACAGGAGTGTGGAGAGTGAACTCTGTCCGGCAGCACGAAGGCAGGGCATACCCTGGTACTGCAGGGCCTTGGAAGGGAGCTAAAGTGGCTCCAGACAGCTAGTGCCACCCGTCTCCTGCCATAAGCAGGCCAGCATTCCTGACCCCTGTAGGGTCAGATCAGACATGCACCTCAGCAGGTCCTGTCTGAAGAGGAAAAAGCAGCGGTGATTCTGGAATATAAACAGATCTCAGGAGAGGGAAGGCAAGGGCCAGAGTCTGTATGTAAACCTTCACCCTGAGTGCCAAGCAGACTCTGTAAGAAGGCTTTTGGGCAGGATAGGTCCTAGGGTGTAGAGACTGGGAGGTGAGAGTCACTTGTTCCAGGCATACGAAAAATGGTCATCAGGGCTGATTTAGAGGAATAAGGCAGGGAGCCCTACAACAAGTTGAGAACCAGGCGGGCCCAGGATAGCAGTCCTAATTGCACATTGCAGAGAAAGCAGGCAGACTGGGAATCCTGGAGGCTGAGTCAAACCAGAGGGTCTAGCTGCACGATGTCTGAAGTCTGTGTGCCAGCCTGACCCTCAGGTTCTTGTTGTTCATATCCTAGAACCACTGGAGGGATCTGTACTTACTGCAGCCGCGAGATCCGAGACTGTCCAAAGATTACCCTTGAACATCTGGGTATCTGCTGCCATGAATATTGTTTTAAGGTGAGAAAGAAAGGCGGTGCTGCTGAGGCGTCCTGCAGAGAGCACAGCAAGCTCGTGGGTGCAAAGGACGTGAACGGGGCTTGGTCCTCACGTACAGCTGTGCACTCTTGGTGGCTTCATAGGACAAGTCTGAGGGAGTGGGGGAGTGCTCGTAGTTCTCTGTGCTTAGTACTGTAGTGGGGACTGAAGCAGTTTCTCAGGAAAGACTCCCAGAGAGAGCCAACATGTGCAAAGGCACTGGGGCAAAAGCAAAGGCAGTTCTAGCTGAGATGGCCAGTGCAAGGGCAGATGGGAAGAGGTGAGGTAACAGAGGTATCTGTGGCTACTTTCTGTCAGCCTTGGAGGACACAGATTTGGATTTGATTCTTAATGGAGCTGGCACCTACTAGAGGCCGTGAGTTGGGGGGGGGTGACCCTTCTGGGTGCTGGTGAGGAATTTTCTCTTGAAGATGCTTCTGTTTTCTTGATAGTACAAAACATGTTCATCTGCTGTAATGAGAGGAGAGAAGAGGTGTGGACATTCAGAAGAGAGGAGGGGCTCACAGGTCTAGGGGGAAGGGGGAGTGGACCAGAGGGAATGGAGGCTATGCAGTGACCCTGAGTGCCTGTAAATGCCCCTTAAGAGCAGGCAAAGGGTTGGTGTTGTCAAGGTGGAGAGTTTGCCCGGGGAGCCTGAGGGAGTGACTTAAGGCTGGGTGCTAGGGGAGGTGTTGCGTGTGGCCTAGGTGGCTGGTCTTCACAGTCAGATGGGTGCAAAGGGCAGCAAGAAGACTGATTGTATTCTGTGGACTCTAGGTAGGAATGTATTTTCCACCTGAAAGATCACGATACATGGTATGATAAAGCACATTGCTGATGCTGACTCACAGACTTACATGTCAAGTCCGAGACTTTTCTGTAGAATTTAGTTTATGTGCTAAGTGGCAGAACACTTGGCTGAAATGTAGCAAAATTATAGGAGCCTGAAGCTCTTGAGTGCGTCAGCACAGGTGGTGATGCCAAGCATTCTGAGACGATGGAGTTGGCATGGGTAGGGGCCCAGGAAGGCTTTGTGAAGGTGAAGGTTCTGGGATCTGAGATGAGGGGTGAATGGGGCTATTTTGAGGGTTCTAGATATGAGCCAGGTCTGGAGCAGACCTCTCTGTCCATGCATGTGGAAAACTGCTGTAACAGAGAAGTTGAGTCTCATATACTTGGGGTCTATTGGAGGGTGACCAGAGGGCCTAAGAGCCACTTCCGTGAACCATAAGTACAGGGTCCAAGGGCATTATTTTTCTGAGGTCACAGAGCCACTCAGTCCTGGGTTGTAGAATTAGAGCCAGGAGTAGTATCCCAGGAAAAGCCACCACAACCCAGGGCCACAGTGTAAACATTTCTTCAGGAACCTCAATTATCAGCTCTTCTTGCCTCCCCCATTGAAATTCTAATTTGCAACGTTACTCTCATGGTTACCACATCGTGGCAGCTCTTTCAGAGCTGTTGTCTGTGATGTGGAGTGCTCTGAAAGCCCATATTGCTTTGGTGACCCCACGTGGGTTGGCACAGTCAATTGGGTCCATTCAGTTCAAGCCCGATTCACATAAAATAACAAAATGACAGAAGCAAGGTGCATGAATAAGATAAATTCTTTTTTTTTTTTTTTTTTGAGACAGAGTTTCACTTTGTAGTTCAGGCTGGTCCTGAACTCAGCCTCAAACTCAGCAATCCTCCTGCCTCTGCCTCCCGAGTGCTGGGATGACAGGCGTGAGCCACCATGCCTGGCACTGTGGTGTGTGGTTCTGATTGCTGTGGGTGTGAGTCTCCACACCCAGTATTGTATGTGGTTACTGGGGATTCAATCCCCGCCCTTGCACTTGCAAGGTAGGCACCAGAACCACTGAGCTAAATCCCCGGTCCAGAGGAGAAATTCTTGACAATGAGAAATAAAAATTCCAGGAGAGAGGAATCAAAGAGTAAAACAGTTCATCCCATTTTGAGTTGAAGGGTGCTGGGCAAGAGTGAGCGAAGGGACTTGGATGTGCCTCATAGCCATTCTTTGCCCTTCCCAGCATCCTTTAGAAAGCTGAAGCCAGAGTACTCACTTTGGAACCCGGAGAGGGCTGGAGACAGGGTACCTGTGCTCCTCCTCTTACAGATGGTACAGGAGGGTCCCTGAGAGCCGTGATGGTGGTGTTGTGTGTAGTGCAGAGATCTTTCACTCCCAACAGACTTTACTGTCACCTTCCGATAGACCTCAAATGTCGCCAGCAGTGGCTCACGTTCTATCCTACAGCAGCAGGGACTTCTAACATTTTGCCTGATGCCAGAATGAATGTTCTCCGTGGGCTGTGTCCCCTTGTCTTGGTGACCTTGGGCAGCACGACCTACCACTCTGTCTACTTTTGAGATGAGGAATGGAGGCTGGGAGATTTCGTGTAACTCTCCAGCCCATCTAGCTAGTAGGTGGTGGAGTCAAGGTTGAATTTGGAACCTAACTACTACATAATAATAATGTATAGTAGCTCCTCAGCTCATCCTAGCTACTGTATAATAATCCTGCCAAACCAGGTTTTCCATTTTGCTTGTTTTTGAGGTTGGCTCTGCTTCTGGTTTTTTTTTTTTTTTTTTTTTTTTTTTTTTTTTTTTTTTTTTTTTTTTTTTTTTGTTGTTGTTGTTGTTGTTGTTTTGAGACAGGGTCTCGCTTTGTGGTTCAGGCTGGCCCTGCGCTCAGCCTCCAACTCACATCACAGCAATCCTCCTGCCTCTGCCTCCCGAGTGCTGGGATGACAGGTGTGAGCCATCACACCCGGCACTGTGGTGTGTGGTACTGATTGCTGCTGGGGTGAGTCTCCACGCTCAGTATTGTATGTGGTTACCGAGGAATCGAACCCCAGGCCCTTGCACTTGTAAGACAGGCACCAGAACCACTGAACTAAATCCCCGGCCCTACTTCTGGGATTTTTGTTTGCATTTTTTATTGTCTGCTGGGAAGTCCAGGACACACTGTCAATTCACAGCCTCTGTCTGCCCACCTCACTTGGGCTCCCTCTCCTGCTCCATTTCCTTGTGCCATTCCACTTGGCACATTGACCTGCACCATGCTTTCCCTTTCAGTGTGGCATCTGTAGTAAGCCGATGGGCGATCTCCTGGATCAGATATACATTCACCGTGACACCATCCACTGTGGAAAGTGCTATGAGAAGCTGTTCTAGGTGGGTGCTGGTAGGGCAAGGGACAAACAGACCACAAAGCCACTGGAGGACAGGTTGTCCTGGGTCTTACCCCAGGATATTGCTACCCTTCTTAGCCTTGCTGTTCAGGGACTCCCTAGTCCATGTGTCCCTGTGCCCTTTGAGATCTCAAGAGACACAGACAGAGCCCTCTCTCAGGACACTTTTGCAGCTGTGCTGGAGCTATGGTCTCTTTTTGTAAAGAAATCTCTTCCACCCAGCACCTCATGTGGCCTTCTAGCTGTCCTGGGCTGTCACTGGGTTTCTATTAGCCCTGATTTGTGACAAGGAAAAGGAAATGGTCTGGGGAGCCACCTCCTTGGTGTATGGTAGAATCAGGACCTCAGCCCAGGCGGGGGAGTCCAGCCCAGCATTGCTAACAGTCTCACACTCAAACACAGTAGCCAAGGTGTCCACACCTCTGCTGATGGGCAGTGGAAGTGCTAGCAGGGTCCGAGCACAGACCAGAATCATTCCCTCGAAGACAGTCCACATGGCTGGTGACTCGATTTCCCCCAGCAGCACCGAGTTGCCTTCTCTTGGGGCCTGGGGTAGTCACTTGCCCCGAGTGCCTCTGGCTGTTTGTTGGGTGGGATGTGTATTTCCAATGTTACCGCTACTTCTCTTTCCTTTCAGTTCCTCCAGGCTGATCAGAAGCTAATGATTCCTGGACAGATTTGGCTGCCCCACGTTACTGGTTCTTCTTCCCCCACTTCCTCCCCGATTTCCTCATCCTCTTGCCCTTACTAGGTTGAGCTTGCTTACAATCCAGTATTGTAGCTTAATGATACCATGATGATTCTTTATGTGTATAGCTTTTATTGTGTAGAAAGCACTTTACATCCATGATCTCATTTCTGGCTGGGTCAAAGGATCGAACAAGAGTCCCATCTTGGCTTCTCTGAGACAGATTGGCTTTGTGATGAGTACAGGTGGCCTGGCATGTCAGGCTGTGGCAGGCGTGTGGGCTGTGGTATGTAATGAGTCGCTTGAGGCTTCTGAGGGCCCAGTATGAAGATTGTTGACGATCCCCAGTGGGTAAATGACAGGCATTAGATGCTAAGAGTTGGCATAAGCTAATGTTTAGCTTATCTAATTGCCATGTATATTTTTAATTTTCCATACACTTTTTAGAGTAGTTCGTTGTTTTCGATTGAATTCTGTACAACATATTTTAATTACCTTCTCCTGTCCACCTTTGACTGTGTCTAAGTTTTCCCTGCAGGCGTGTGGGAATGCATTAGAAACTGTATAGTTTGGAAGGTCCTGGCCAAAGGGCCATTGAATCTTGATAGCTGATTAGTATCTTCACCCTCGAGACCTGCTTCTTGAGCTTTCCACAGGTATCCTTTCAAGTAGCTTTTAAGATTGAGAGCAGAGAAAAGCAGCTAACATTTCTCAATGCCTTACCATGTATCAGGCATTACGACAGAGCAGTGGCATTAATCTCCAGACAGAGGGTGGTACTCTCGTCCTCATTTACAGCTGAGGAGGGGGAGGTTCAGTGAAGTGGCCACTGCTCTCTGGAAGATTTCGTGCAGCAACCCCACCATCTCTGCAGAGCCCACACACCGTTCAGGAGCATTGGTTTAGCGTTAGTGTGTGCTAAGGACTGTGCCCAGGAGCCTGACTCTGAGCAGGGAACACTGGCCCTCGGGGGATGTGTGAAATCATACTCTGGCATCCTGAATCCCCTTATGAGGCACTGTAAGGTTGAAATAGTCTCCCTTCCTCTCTTCCCCTTTCTGTAAAAAATGCCCCCAAACTGACCCTTTGAGCTGGGAACAGATTTGCCTCATCACATTCCCGCAGAGGAGATCGTCAGCCCAGAGCCAGCTCCAGTGCCTTCAGTGAGCCGGCCCTCCAGTCCAGACCGCTTCTACCTAGCAGCCACTGCTGGACCCAGCTGCTCGAATCATGGCAATTGCGTGGGAGGCTTGGCAGGTGCGGTGCCCTCTGTACACGCTGCTGATGCTGTGCTCAGCTTCACCTGCCCTCTGCTGCAGCCTGTGGGTCAAGCTTTGATTTGTGAGCTTCCCAAGAGGAAGAATAACTTTACAGTTGTTCTGGATACAAAGTGAAGGCCTCTTCTCTTGATGTCACCCTAGAATGCCTCTCCATCTTTCTCGCCTCTGAGCCCTCAGGACATTGGCTTGTGCACTTATTGACTGTCCCTGCTCCAGGATCACAGAGGAGCATCCCATGTGTGTGCATAGCCATGCTTCAGCTTTATTCTCCAGGAGACAAGTGGTGCAGGGCACTGTGTAACCATGCTAAACAGGGACTAGCCTTACTTGGGTCTGGCTCCCATCGTGGGACATGGTATGTGGTGGCAACTAACACATAGATGCCACGCAATGAGTAAGAGAGAAAGAAGTCGTTCTGTGGTGAGAGGTACCACCCCAGAGTGTCAGTGTGGGCCCCGCTGATGGAATGCCAGGGGAAGAGACCCAGGATGGACTGGCTTCCCCCAACAGATGTACTCTGCCTTTAATGCACTTCAGAAGCAATGAACAAGATCCTGAAAGACAGCTTGCAAGGTCAGTGTGTACTTGTTGCTCCAGAACAGCCTTTCATGTCTGTTTTCATGGGGAATTCTGCAGACTTAAGGAAGAAGAATGGTTGCATTATGTTTTTGCTTCTTTTGAATTGCTTAGTATTTCTAATTGTACTTGCTTAGTCCACATCAGTGTACACAATTTGAATAAATGTTAAGATATTGCATGTGTCAGTGTTAAATTTCCTTTATTAAGTGTAATGACTTGGTGTATTTAGCTGTGTGGTTTACTGATCTTTCCTATATATAAAAGCAACTGAAGGCTGGGGATTTAGCTCAGTGGTTCTGGCGCCTGTCTTGCAAGCACAAGGGCCCGGTTCAATCCCCAGAAACCACATACAATACTGGGTGTGGAGACTCACGCCCAGCAGCAATCAGTACCACATACCACAGTGCTGGACGTGGTGGCTCACGCCTGTCATCCCAGCACTCGGGAGGCAGAGGCAGGAGGATTGCTGTGATGTGAGTTGGAGGCTGGGCTCAGGGCCAGCCTGAACTACAAAGCGAGACCCTGTCTAAAAAAAAAAAAAAGCAAATGAGTACTTAACAACAAGATCTGGAAACCATGCTTGCCTAGGAACTGTGGGGCTCTAGACCTGACAAGTCTGGAAATCTTGGTTCACTCTCTGCTTCAACACCATCACAGGCAGATGGCTGATGGCAGATGCCAGCATCACTGCACACATCCAGTATTTGGTCCTCTCTGAGCTCTTTCTGCCTGTGGACAGTCTCTGTTTTAGAAAATGAATTATTATAGCATGTAAAAGTCTCTTTTTTATGTTTTATAAGTCCATGATTGTAGTACATAATGATGACATTCCTTGTGTGGAATTAGTACATGTAGTAGAACATCTTAATTCTTTTTTTGTCCATTTTCATTTCCCTCCCTCCAGCCTCCCGCCATCTCTCTGTCCCTTTCCATTTGATAAACCTTTATCTTCCTACTTTATATTATCTATATTTATTTTGCCCTTCATTTATATTTTGGGTTTCTTATATGAGAGAAACCATGTGAGTATTCAGGAGGCTGAGACAGGAGGATTACTGCCTGGACTACATGGTGAGTTCAAGGTCATCTTGGACTACATAGTGAGACCTTGTCTCAAAACAAAACTAAACGAAATACACAGGCAGGGGAAGGTAAAGTGATTTAAATTCCTAGGTCTGCTTTATTTCACTTAACTTCATGGTCTCAAGATGTATACACTTTCCCCACAAAAGTATCAAAGTTGATCTTTTATATGGCAGAGTTATACTCCATTCTGTGTAAACACTACATTTATAAAATGAACTCTTCAGCTAAAATCTGTTTTCCTTTTATTAAAACCTGTTTCCTTTTAATTTTCACTCATGGGTAGTTTCTAATCCCTCTCCTAAATGCCAGTCCCTAAAACTGATGAAGCTACTTTTCAGGCTGTCTCTCAGATAGCTCCTCCCATTTAACTGTGCTTGGTCCCTTCAACTGCTTCTTGACATAAATTTTAATATATTCAGAAGCCCTCTTCAGAGGTGCCACCCAGTGTACACTGCATTTGTACCAGTAGGCAAGACTATTTCAACTATTTCATCTTGGAGTTCAAGGCCAGTGCCCCAGTTGCTTTAAATATCGCTGCATTGTCATTCTGCCTATCGAATGGGACATGCTTCCGAGTTTTGTATTGCTGTGGCTTATATCTAGTGCTCCCCCAGAGCCTCATTTTGTCATAGGCGGGGCTTCTGGAGGTGGCTGGATCATGGATGTAGGATACTGGCATGAAGGATGCATGATTATTAAATTATCCCACTGGTGGGTTTAGCTTTGTTCTGGGTCTGAACATTGAGAAGGTCCACCCTGGGTGGGAGTGGCACCACTGACTTGTAGCCAGAATGAGGTAAAAGAGGAGGTAGTCTTGCTGCTGCCACCGCCGCCGCCGCCGCCGCTGCTGTTTTGGTCGCTAATTCCTGCCTGCCACACTATGGACTGTTTCTCCTTTGTAACGCACTTCTACCATGCCCTCTGCCATGCCATCCTGCCTTGCTGTCAGCTGACTGTAGACTGAAACCTCTTCAGATAGTGAGCTGAAAGGAAATTTTCCTTTATTAAAAAATTTGGATCTTTATTGGTACATTTTATATACACATCAAGATAACACTTAACATGGAGAATTTGTACCAGTGAACGTTTCCATCTTGAATTTCAGGTATCAGTTATGGTGTCTCAGCAATGAGAAAAATAACTAAGACATGCATCATCTAGAAATCCAAACTATCACATTTGAGTCTAGATTCCACCTGGAGACATGAATTCTAAAAGTAAAATACATGTCATTCATGGGAACTTATACCACTGAGCAGGGACCTAAGGGATATTGCACTAGTATCCCACACCCCACCCTCAACCACAGTCTTGGCTGTAATAGTTACAATGTGGGAAAGGAGGAAGAGCTTTTGTTAATTAGATAAGACTAGAGCAGTAGCTTCTAATTGGACATTTCTATTTCAGTTGAGTGTGCAACACAAATATAGGGTCTGGTCATTATGAGATCCCTTAGCAGGGCAGGTTTCTATTGAATAAGTGGGTTTTAAGGATCACAAGGTCCTACTTGTTTCCTAGATCTATACCCATGAGGGCCCTCACCTAAACATACTCATTGTTGTGGAGCAGGTTTTACAAAGGAACAGGGATGGATGACTTCCGGCTGCGTGGGAGAGCCAAACACATACCGCACTGGGGAGGCAAGACAGCCTCTGCTAAGGGCAAAATAAAATGTGGAAGCCCGGTGTGGGTAGGGTGTGGGGAAGGACCTAGACTTTTCCCCTATACAGAGGGCGACCTTGGTCCCTACCCTGCGATGCTAACCTCCTGGGTAGTGCCTTAACCTCCCATGAGCACCATGCTGGTGAATGGGGGCGGGCCCTCCCGGGTGGGCCCTCCCTCCCAGGAGCTCATCAAAGCCAGTTTACCAGACGGTTTCCACCTGGGCTCCACCACACATCACACATCGAACAGTGTTTCTGTCTCAGGTTTCTCCTCACTCTCATCCTGCCTAGAGCTAATTGGCGGGCAGAAGGGCTCCCACTGGAGAGAACAGAAGGGGTCCTCCTTTTCCATGCCTCCCCCCTGCACCTAGCTCCGAAAGCCTCTGCCCAATTCCCATTGCAGAGAGCAGGGGCAAGGATGCCCCAGTCCTGCCCACCTGTGAACCCCCCTGACCCTTCCCTCTGAATGGGCAGAGTGCATCTGACTGAGGAAGCCAGGAGCACCGTGCCTTGAAG
>PVIR01027566.1:0-22750 GCA_004026965.1 Petromus typicus | reverse complement strand
TTTTTTTTTTAGGTTTTTTTTTTTTTTTTTTTTGAGACAGGGCCTCACTTTGTGGTTCAGGCTGGCCCTGAGCTCAGCCTCAAACTCACATCACAGCAATCCTCCTGCCTCTGCCTCCCCAGTGCTGGGATGACAGGCGTGAGCCACCACGCACAGCACTGTGGTATGTGGTACTGCTTGCTGCTGGGGTGAGTCTCCACGCCTAGTATTGTTGTATATGGTTTCCAGGGATTGAACCTGGGACCTTGTGCTTGTAAGGCAGGTGCCAGAACCACTGAGCTAAATCCCTGGCCCTCAAATGACTTTCTTATAGAAGATAATTTGCTATTCATTGTCTACATCCTCATTGTGTTTTCTTTGCTTACTATGAAGACAAATTACTTCTCCTGGCTGAATTATAAATCAATATTGTAACAATATCCTTCTATCAAGTGTCTGCCATTAGTGGTCTCACAATGAAGTTGTTTTTCCTCATTTGTAAAATGAAAATGCCAGTCTTCCTCGTGGCACAGGATTGTTGCAAAGATCAAATAGGATAATTCATGTAAAGAGCCTCTATAGGGTACCCTGAGGCAGCAAACAATGACGATTACTGGTTTTAGGCTAGGCTGCTTCCCAGGCTGGTGACCACTCTATTTTCCTTCCTTTCCAACTTTGCACTTTTTGGTTACTTTGGAAACATGACAGCTGCGTTTATAATCTGGCCAGCAGAGGGCAACAGAGGCCAACCTTGCCTGTCAGATGTTCCCAGGGTTGGGTCCCGGGACCCGCAGCATCACCATCACCTGGGAACTTGTTTGTAATAAAGATTATTGTCCAACCCCACAGCTTTTGAGTTGGAAACTGAGGAAAGAACCAACAATCTTTTTTTTTTTTTTCTGGTACTAGGCATTGAACGCAAGGCCTTTGCCCTGAGCTATACTTTCACACACACCTGCCCCCTTTGACTCTGTGTCTCACTAAGTTGCTAATGTTGCCCAGGGTGGGCCTGAACTTGGGATCCCTCTGCCTCAGACTTGTACAATGCCAGGGTTTCAGGTGTGTGCCTCCACACCCAGCGAAATAACGTGGGCTTCACTGAGCTCTTCACTGTCTTATCCTGAGGTCCAGAGAGCTGCTGGAGTCCCCAGTCAGTGTGGCCTGGGTCTCCTACAGCATGGCGACCGGAAGCCACCGCTGGTCTGGCTGAGCCTATGCTCTGTGTTGCCACAAAGACTTGATGGTTAGACTTGAGGGGACGCTACAGATAAAACCTATCTGGCATGTGCAGAATGGGTTAGCACATGCAGGACAGTTTCTACATTGTTTACTTCATTTGTCTTAAAAGAACCCTGTCTTCCTTGTCTGAGAAGAGAATGTATGATTTGAAGGCCAAAGAGGGGAGATTCAAGACTAAGAGCCAGGACCGTGCATTTAGCTCAGTGGTTCCAACACCTGCCTTGCAAGTGCAAGGTCCCTAGTTCAATTCCTGTTGACTCACACCCACTAACAATCAGTACCACATACCACAGTGGCAAGCGTGGCTCACGCCTGTAATCCCAGAAATTATGAGGCAGAGGCAGGAGGATGCTGTCTGCCTAGGCTAGCCTGGGCTTCACAGTGAGCTCAGGGCTAGCCTGAACTACAAAGTGAGACTGTCTCAAAAAAAAGGCTAAGAGCCAATCCATGGTTCTGGATTTTGCATCAGAAGATGAAGAAAGTCTGCCAGTTGATACTAAGGAAGCACTCTGATCCCCAAACCTACTTGCAGTGAGAAGTGGGGCCTGGTGTCTGGCATCAGTATTTCTTGTCTCCAACTTTTCAGGCTGCACTATGCTCCCGAGTTATCTTTTTCATTTTGTTCCCCTTTGACTCTACTTGCTGCTTATTCAGTAGCCAGTTGGATATGCTTCGGACCCTGAACCTCAGTGGATGACCATGTGGGCCATCCCCACAGCTCAAGGTTACTTGACTGGTGCTTCTTGAGGCTCTGGAGCTGTGAGAGTCATCATTTGTAGCAAATTTACAGTCACTGCCAGTTTACGGGAAGACAATGTGAAGGAAGCAGATGTCCTGCCCTGCCCTGAAATAGAATTGGCTTTAGGGGACACTGCCTTTGGGTTCTCTCTGGGTCCCTCACTATGCTGATGTCTAGACTATGAAACAATGCAGACAGGGTTCTTGCTTAATATCAGGGAAAGTAGACATCAGAGTAGTTATAAAATGACAATTATGGGAAATTCTCAGTGATGCATTACTATTTTTTCAACTTTTCCGCAACTTTAATTTTTTTAAACTAAATTGTCCTAGCGATTCAAGTGTGTGTGTGTGTGTGTGTGTGTGTGTGTGTGTGTGTGTGTGTTTTCTGGTGCTGGACTTTTGTTTTTAGACTTTTATCTTTTTAGATGGGGTCTTGCTAAGTTGCCCAGTCTGGCCTCAGGCTAGATTTTGAATCTCCTGACTCAGCTTCCCAGAGTGCCAGGGCTACAGGTGTGCATCACTATGCTAGGCTTTTACATTTTCTTAATTTTAATTTTTTGGGATGATGTTTCGATGAGTTGCCCAGGCTGGTCTCAAACTTGCGGAGTCAGGTGATCTTCCTGCCTTAGCTTTCTGATTGCTGGGACTATACACATGCACTACCATGTTCAGCTTTAGAGATTAAGTTATAAAAAGAAAAGTGCAAAGTACTGTGAGTACATATAATGAGAAGTGAGGATCCCAAAGGGTGAGGTGTGCTCTATAATTTGAGGTGGGGCTCTGCATAGATGACATAGCTTTATAGCTGACATCTAACTATAGGAGTGCAGAAAGACTAGCTGTTGTCAGAAGAGTCTGATTAACTGACCCCAAAGCCAGGCACACCTGATGTGGTGGTGCATGGCTGGGCAACTGAGTGACTTAAAAAGACCCTGTTTCAAAATGAAAACTTAAAAAGGGCTGAATTCAATCTCCAGTTCAAAAAAAAAAAGGGAAGGAAAGAAAGAAAAAGTCCGAGAAGCAACCTTGGCTTATTTAGTTTCTTTGGCTCTTACTGATTAGGACTCCAAGTTTGTCTTCAGGGCCAAAAAGTGTGACTGTGATCTAAGTTGCTACACAATTAGGGATAGGGCTTGAATGAATTTACCATTCATTATGAGAAGAAACAGTTTTCTACATTAGACAAATACATGCATGTTAACAAAGTAGGCTAGTTTCTGCTGGGGTGAAGAGTTACTCAGGAGCCCTGGGAGAAATAAGAGCATCTAGAACTGGCAAGACTGTACAGTGGTAAGTATTCTACATATTTTATAATTATGATTTAGCTTACCACTCCCTTAAATAACTTTCAAAAATGGATATGGTTAAAATATTTTTTAAAAAGCCACTTTTTCACACCTTATCATCTGTCCTGTTTACTCTTTCCAGAGGTGATGCCTGTTGTCTTTTTTTTTTGAGACAGGGTCTCGCTTTGTGGTTCAGGCTGGCCCTGAGCTCAGCCTCAAACTCATCACAGCAATCCTCCTGCCTCTGCCTCCCGAGTTCTGGGATTACAGGCGTGAGCGAACACACCCGGCACTGTGGTATGTGGTACTGCTTGCTGCTGGGTGTGAGTCTCCACACCCAGTATTGTATGTGGTTACCGGGGATTGAACCTGGGTCCTTGTGCTTGGAAGACAGGCGCCAGAACCACTGAGCTAAATCCCCGGCCCACCTGTTGTCTTTTCTGCATCTTTTGAAAGGTGTTCAGTACATATACAAGCATATGTGTAAATGATAATTCTCCCTGTCTGTCTGTCTGTCTCTTTCTTAGTACTGGGGATTGAATTCAGAGGCACTTCAACGGAGATACATTCCTGGCTTTTTGAAAAAAAATTTGAGACAGTGTAAGTTAACCAAATGGAATGAACTTGGGAGTCTTCCTGCCTCAGTCTCTCAAGTGCTAAGATTAAAGTGTGAGCCACATCTGGCTACATTTCTTTCTAGACACTAGCTCATGTGTGTGCATATACTATATATATGTATATATGTGTGTATATATGTATACACACATATACACGTGTGTATATGTACATATGTATATATACATATATGTGTGTATGTACATATGTATGTGTGTATATATATATATATATATATATGTATATATAAAATTTTCCAGCAGTGCAGCATGTTGTGTAGCTGGACTGTTATTTATCCAAATTATTTCAGGACCTTGAGCAGTTAATTTCCAAGCTTTTACTACTGTGACCCATGTTACAAATAAATACCTTTGTAGTCCCTCATACAGTAGTATCTAAGCTGTAAAACTAAGCAACAAAAATATGTTTCAGTCTAAATTGGAATCACATTTTGAATATATTTGGGCTAAATAAGTTATTAAAGTGAATTTCACTTGTTTTATGTATATTTAAAATTGTACATGCAACATCGCACTCCTGTTAGTATTTCTTGAGATTGTCCCTGTTGGTGGTCTGATATCTCTATTGTACCAACAGTCTCCTGACAGTAGATCTTAGGAACCTCCATCTGGGTGAATTTCTCTTGTGTTCCCTATAATCACTCAACTTGATATGAAGCAGGTGGTTAAGACATTTCTAGGAATGAATGACCCTCTGCCCTCTCCCAGAAGAAAACAGATGTTTCCCAGCTTCCAGTTGTACTGCGCATCTTCCTCTAAGCAGGCTGAGGCAGTAGGTATTGATAGGGCTTTTTTTTTTTTTTTTTTTTTTTTTTGAGACAGGGTCTCGCTTTGTAGTTCAGGTTGGTTCTGAGCTCACTATGTGGCTCAGGATAGCCTCAAACTCTCAGCAATCCTCCTGACTCTTCTTCCCGAGTGCTGGGATTGCAGGGATGAACCACTATGCCTGGGTCTGTAGGATGTGATGCGGAGAACTGAACTCACTCGGAACCTTGCGCTTGCCAGGCAGACGCCGGAACCACTGAGCTAAATCCCTAGCCTGAGAGGGCTTCATGAAAAGAAGACTGCAATTCCAGCTAATTCCCTCAATAAGCCTTACAGAATAGCAGTGGTACTATCATTTAAAAAATAAAGGTTCCGAGTTTTCTAAGCTAGCAGGTGGGCTAAATTTGGACAAAATTTCTGAGGTTATAGGTACTCAAACACTACTTTGTCAATGGGCCACCAGTGAACGAATGAAAGATGCGGCCCTCAGAGCAGTTCCTGGCCGTGGGCCTGAGTCTGCAGGCGCCCGCACAGCTCTGGAGCCGCCAAAGCAGGGAAGAGATGACCACACAGACTTGTCCCCGCGTGGGCAGAAAGGCAGATGTGTCCGCCTCTTTAAAGCAGGAGCTGCACCTGTTACCTTCAGTGGCACTTCGACAAGGGGCGGAACGCCGTGTTTGTCGACACCCAGGAACTCCTGGGCTGGAGAACAGACCAAGACAGAGGGTTCGAGAATCTACGGATGCTGCGTAAAGAAGCTACAGACACAGCGGGTATCCCCGCAACCGAGCGCTCAGCCGACTAACCCTAGCGA
Organism: Petromus typicus; assembly: GCA_004026965.1. Classification (NCBI taxonomy): domain Eukaryota; kingdom Metazoa; phylum Chordata; class Mammalia; order Rodentia; family Petromuridae; genus Petromus; species Petromus typicus. The sequence continues at coordinate 17,291 of PVIR01027566.1, read as the reverse complement.
CGGGAGCGGGCGCGCGTGCGTACTGCGACAGCCGCGACAATCCGCTCCAGTCCCAGCAAGCGTTCGAAAGGTTAAAAAAAAAAAAAGTCCCGTGGGGGGCCCGCGACAATTTGCCCCCTTTCGGGCCGACGCACTCGCGTCATCACGAGGGCGCTTCTCCACCGCACCATTCAAAGGCGGCCTAACAAAGAGCTTCCTTCCTCCGGCCCCTCTCGAGGCTCGCTCCCACGGGGCAAGTGCTTCACACCCGGCCGAAAACAGGAGACGGCCCACCGAGTGGCGAGAGGAGCCAGCAAGCAAGGCTGGGGAAAAGGAGAGGCCATGCCCAGGAGAGTGAGAAGCGCGGCTTGCGGGATGGAGTCGACACCGAACACGCTTCTGTTTCTCACACCCGCGAGGACTGCGATTCTGGAAACAGGAGGCAGCTGCACTGAAGAGAAGAGTACAGTTCCCAGAAGGCATAGCCGTGATGCGCCTACGGTTCCCGGGAGCTCCCGCGCCAGGCTCTTTGCAGCTGTCGGCCTGTTTGGACAAAACTACAGTTCCCAGAAGGCCTCGCTCAAAGCGCCTTGGATTGGGCATCCTGGAAGTCACAAGGCCACTGGAGCTGGCAACATCTCCCGCGGTCGGCTCGAGACCGAACGCTTCGGTCCGGGAACTTGTGAAGCTGGCGGGCAGGACGCCCAGGTATGTAGCTTCAGGTGGAGGAGCGGCGTCGTACTAAGGTTTCAAGGCAGGTGCACTTCCTGGCTCTGCCGTATGAGAGCGGCAGTCTAGAGAAACAGCGCTGAACAATTTTTCCTTATGTAAAACAGGGAAGAAGAATGGTTTTTGCTGGGAATTCTTTGGAGATGTTGAGCTCCATCGAATAAAACATTTCTCACATGGAAGTTACTTATTACATATTTGCGTTGTTAGCTCTTAGACAAATTAGGTGAGGATGTTATCGATTACACAGGGTGACGGTTAGTTGAGCTGAGAGCCTGGTAGCATTCAGTAGCAAAGTAGCTGCTGTTAAGATTATTTTGTTAAAAGCTTTGGTTTGGGAACCAGAAAGACCTAGATTCAAATTTAGGCGCTGCCATTTACTAGATATATGACCTTGGGGTACTGCCTTCACCTCTCAGTGCCTCGGTTTCCTTATCTATAAAAGAGTTAAGCAGTTGTCACTCCAAGGAGTTGCTTTGAAGACCCAATGAGAATGTAAAGTGCCCAGTATAGCAGTTGGCACGTAGCTTATAGTAAATAGTATTTATTCAGCGCTTTGCCAATGGCACAGAGACTGCTGAGAGAGGGACCCAGGTTGTAGTACTGGTCTTCAAGCCGTCCAGACTTTTAAAAAACCTGGTCTAGCTGACTTTATCTCCTGCAGCCTCATGTTCCTCATATATGAATAGGGAAGAATAATACAAATTCCCTCAGAAGATTGTGAAGGTGGTTTCATTTCTCGTCTGAACCATTCATCACTAAAGAGCAAGTCTTATGTATTATAATTCTTCAATATTCTCTATCTGGTTCAGAAACTATCTGTGGGCTGTGACATGACAGCCCTAAGCAAACCCACACATTTGCTCCCAGCCTGCCTCAGTGTCCCATCTGTGAATTGGTAGTCATAGGATTTTTATGCCAGCATTGTTCTGATGATTCCAAAAGAGAATTCATGCTGAGTGTTTACACAGAACCCAGCACATATTAAATGTTTAATAAATGTAGCTTTCTTTTCTTATATTTTTCTCCTCCCCTTTTTGTAGACTCCTGTTTGTACCCATAGTGATGGGGAGACAAGGTTAGTGTTTCTTACCCATCTTCAAAGGTTTTTGTTTGTTTTTTTTTCTTGGTACCAGGGGTCAAACTCAAGACTTTGTGCTTGCCAGGCAGGTGTGGCACCACTGAGCTACATACGCCGCCCAGTTTTTTTTGGTACCTGGAATCAAATTCATGGCTGTGTGCTTGCCAGGAAAGCACTGTGCCATTGGCGCTACATCCCCAGCCCCCTACCCAAAGTTAACTTGTCAAAAGTTGAATTGTGGGGCCGGGGAGTTAGCTCAGTGGTTCCGGCGCCTGTCTTGCAAGCGCAAGGGCCCGGGTTCGATTCCCCGGTAACCACATAACAATACTGGGTGTGGAGACCCACACCCAGCAGCAACCAGTACCACATACCACAGTGCCGGGCGTGGTGGCTCACGCCTGTAATCCTAGCACTCGGGAGGCAGAGGCGGGAGAATTGTGATGTGAGTTTGAGGCTGAGCTCAGGGCCAGCCTGAACCACAAAGTGAGACCCTGTCTCAAAAAAAAAAAAAAAAAAGTTGAATTGTGGAACATAATTGAATAAGAGTTGGTGCTGAATCGCCATCAGCAGCCCCCTGCATATAGCCTCCCCTTCCACCCACCTGTTTTCACTCCGATGCTTTAATGGTTATTTTGTTATTTTTGGTGCTGGGGATGGAATCCAGGGCCTTGTGCATGCTAAGTGTGCCATTTGCCCCTGGGCTGCACTCAGCCCCGGTGCTTTAAAACTGTCCCAGTGTGGGACTCTGTTCTCAAAGCCACACTAACCCTGATGTCTCTTGATGGCCATCCTTGGGCACTGTAAACACAGCTCCAACTTCATCTCCTCCTCCTGGACTTAGTGTGTCACCATCTTGGCAAATGGGGCAACATTTCCACAGTCACCCAGGCCAGAAACTTGGGAGTTGCTCTTCTCTGTCCTCCTCACAGTCTGCTAATTGGCAAGGATGGAGCCTCCACATCTCAGAAACACCATTTCATCGGCCCAGATAGGATGTTTCCCCAAACCCTGGAGCTCTTTTCGGACTGGGTCAAGCTGTTAATGCCACCAATGACAAAGGTGGGGCCACAAGTAACATGCGTGTGAATCAGGGGTAGAGAATATATTGTGGACCTGGCCTGACTGCAGTGGCTCAGATGTGACTTTCAAGGGACCCATTTCTATGATTTCAGTGCGGCAAAGATGAGCTGAGTTGTTAATTTCTAAGAAATTACACCGTCATCCTCGGAAATAAGGCAGTGAATTAAAAAGAAACAAATCTTGATCTCCATTATTAGTGGCAATAGCACATGGTGTTTTAGCAGTCTGTAGAATGGAGTAAGAGTTAAATTGTGAGCCTGTTTTTGGACAAGGCAATTGTTAGGCAGTAAGTCAAAAATGGAATTTAAGGGCTGGGGATTTAGCTTAGTGGTGTCACACCTGCCTCACAAATGCAAGGTCCTGAGTTTGATCTCTGATACCTTAAAAAACAAAGAACACAGTGATTGGTACACATTTTGCTGGTAGATTTTTAGGTTTAGTAACTTGCAAAATATAAACTAGAAGTGCTTTCATTTTAATAAAAGAATCCAAAAGTCATAAGTACAGTGTTTTTAGTTCTTAGAATGAGAAATATTAAATCAGTTTGTGCATTTGTGTCTTTTAAAATATTCCCATTTTTTAGGGTTAGGGTTTCCTGATGGTGGGTAAGTTCACTACCTACTCCAAATGCTTTTTCACACTCTTTATAAGGTTTCTCACCAGTATGGAGTCTCTGATGTCTAGTAAGGGATGAACTATTTCTAAAGACTTTTCCACATGATTTGCATTCATAGGGTTTCTTACCTGTATGAATTCTCCAATATTGAGCAAGTTCTCTACTGATACCAAAAGCCTTCCCACATTTCTTACATGTGTAAGATTTCTCAAGAGTGTGAATTTGCTCACATTCAATGAGCTGTGAATTAATTCTAAAAACCTTTTTACAGTGTATACATTTCTATGGCTTCTCTCCACTATGAATTCTTTGATGTTCAGTAAGCTGTGAAAGAAATCCACATTTCATACATCTGTAAAGTTTCTCATCATATGAATTCTGTGATGTCTTTTTTCTTTGAGACAGGGTCTTGCTTTGTTCAGGTTGGTCCTGAAATCAGCCTTGAACTCAGCAATCCTCCTGCCTCTGCCTCCCGAATGCTGGGATTACGGGTGTGAGCCACCATGCCTGGCACTGTGGTATGCGTACTGGTTGTTGCTGGGCGTGAGTCTCCACACCCAGTATAGGTATGTGGTTACCGGGGATCAAACCCGGGTCCTTGCGCTTGCAAGACAGGCGCCGGAACCATTGAGCTAAATCCCCGGCCCAGAATCACTACTTTCAATAATGCCTTTTCCTATAGATAAACTCTTTGTCTCATACTTTGTCTCCAAATCTGAAAGAAAGAAAAAGTAACATTTTTCATGTGTCATAAAAGTGAAACTTATAGAAAACAGAACAAACAAAAGTAATTCATGTTACATGAAATGGTTAAAACACTTATGAAATCTAGATAAAGATAGCACAGAGAATAACAGTGTAACAGAGAATTGTGAGATTTATAAAAAGGAAAATAAATTATTAAATTACTGGATCTGGGGCTGGGGATTTAGCCCAGTGTTTCCAGTGTCTGCCTGGCAAGTGCAAGGATCCAAGTTCAATCCCTGGCACCACATATCACAATGCAGGCTGTAGTGGCTCACACCTGTAATCCTAGAACTCAGGAGGCAGAGGCAGGCGGATTGCTGTGAGTTCAAGGCTTGCCTGGGCTACAGTGAGTTCAGAGTCAGCTTGAACTACAAAGTGAGACACTGCCTCAAAACAAACAAACAAACATACAAAAATTAAAATAAAAACAAATAAAGAAATTACTGGATCTGAAACAGGCATTTGCCTCCACTTTGTCAGCTAACTGATAAATCCCTAGCCCAAGATGTTTTATTTCTCATAAATAACTCTTTATATGCCAATTCCTTTCAAAGTTTATGTCTTGAAGTTAACACTCAAGTAACCCTAAAGTCAGTTCATTTCTTATCTGTATTTCAATAAGTAGTTCCTTGTCCTCATATCCATTTGTTCATCTGTGTACTTTTTAGTTTTTTCTTTTGTTACACTATTAATTTCTTTATTCCTTAAAATCCACAGAGACTTTTCAACACTCTGGGAAGCTGAGGCAGGTTTGTAAATTTGAGCCTAATCTGGGCAAGACCCTATCTCAAAAAAAAATGTAAAGAAAGGCTGGGTATCTTGCTCAGTGGGTTGGCTGCAGGTACTGTACAATCCTTAGTACTACCAGGATATACAAGTAGAACAACAAAACAGAAAACTTGAAAGACAAATGTTTTCCCAGCATATTATATCCTATTCTTACACATAGGTAAGTAGTAGGTAAGTACATATTCCTTATTTATTTGTTTGTTATATAGGTCAGCTACCACTATGTCAATTCCAGGAGAGCAGGGTCAGTTTTGGTCTTTTTTGTTCATCACTATGACAAGACCAGCACAATATCTGCTTCGGTGTAGACAGTATATAAACTTACCCGGTGACACTAAGTTGCTATAGTTCTTCATCATAACATCCTATATAAATCCGTCTCAGCGGAATCCAGATATTCCCACTCCTCCTGAGAGAAGTTGACAATTACATCCCTGAATGTCACCTGAAATAGTAAGCCCAGGAAAGACTGCAGTTAATACAGGTAAATTTGAAGGAAATATTTTTGAAAAAGAGATAAGAAATAAACAATTGCATTATGGAAAAGGAACAAATATAAAACAAATAGCCTGGGGAACAGAAGTTTATGCCATAAGAAATAAGGAAATTAGTGTTTTCAAATTAGACTCTGTCTTTAAGGAATCCTTCCTAAGCACGGTGGCTCATCCTAATCCTAGAGAAACTGAGACAGAGGATCACAACTTCAAGCCCAGCCTGGGTAACCTAGTAACTCAGCAGTAACTGCTCTCAAAATATAAAAATGGCTGGGAATGTGGCTCAGTGAGAAGGGCCTGGGTTTGAGCCCTATTTATGAAGAAAAAAAAAAAAGAATCCATTTGATTTGGAGAATTTTTCCTGTGTACTGTAGCATTCTGTAATTAGCCAAATGTGTGGAAATTAATAATCTGTTTACAAATTGAAAGTACTAGTATAATACAGGCTCATGCTGCCTCTTGAATTATTAATAAAGCTAAGTTTCTATACCCTCATTCCCCAGTTCAAGAAAAATATCTTAGAGCAGGGAATATGAACAAATTTTAAAATTTCATGGAGCCAAGTTTATCACTAAGTATGATTTTAACATTTTAAGTAAGAATTATTACTTCTATGAGAGTATTTAGTAAATGCTTTTTAGTGGCTAGAGTAGTCTATTTGTTGAATATATATCTGCTTTTCTCACACCTAGTCATACTTTGACAAAGTCCTGTCAAATTCTGGGAGCCTGTAATTGTTTTTTTGTATGACTTAAGGCCAGTCAACATCAAATCAAATCTACCTGGAAACTCAGGTCTATAGAGATGCCCAGAGCTTTACCATATAGCATCAAACAGATCATCTATTCTTTTCTTTATACAATGTGGCATTTTTATTCCATTTGCTCTTTGCAAAAGTCAGGAGTATTGAATATTATTTTCTATTGTCATTGAGTGCTGAATATTGAATATTATTTGGAGAAGACAGGTATAAAGAAGGGATACTTTCCTATTTGACTCTAGTTCTCACTGGAAAGTCAAAAAAGAATTAGTATGGGTTTATTAGAACTGTGAGAACATGAAGAAAAAGAAAATATTGAGAAAAAAGGGGGAAAAGTACTTACATGGCCCATAATTATACCTATAAGAATGTCAGGTTGGGGCCAGGGATTTAGCTCTGTGGTTCCAGCATCTGCCTGGCAAGCGCAAGGTCCTGAATTTGATCCCCAATACCACATATCACAATGCCAGATGAGGTGGCTCATGTCTGTAATCCCAGCATTTGGGAGGCAGAGGCAGGAGGATTACTGTGAGTTTGAGGCTATCTTGGGCTACATAATGAGTTCAGAGCCAGCCTGAACTACAAAGTGAGTCCCTGACTCAAAAAAAAAAAAAAGAATTGGTTAGGAAATTCCACTTCTGGCATAATAGGCTCAATGGACATGCTCCCTAGTGAAACTAGTAAAAAATGAATACAAAAAAAAATTGTTTTTAAGGTCTCCAGAAATGGCCTCAGGAACATACCAGAAATGAAGAAACATAAGACTATACTGTATGAACCAAACTTGTCTCTCCTTTGTCCAGGATCATATTTGAGAAAAAGACTTTACCCCAGCCTAATACAGCCAAGGATACAGGTTTCTGCATCCAGTCACAGGATTATCTTCCGAGAAGGGGTGGGACAGGTTCTGGTACAATTGAAGATCTAGAACATTCCTGTGTGGGTTTAGAAACTGTGAAAGCATTGTGTATGCTGACTGGATCACTTGCATGTGCCTACAGGAAAGAACATGATCCCTGATAGGACTACCTGAAATTGAGCTACTTGTCAGCTCTGTAGCAGAGACTGTCTTCATTCTTAAGTTGTGATTCCCTATCATAAGGCATGTCACTTGACTCTTGACAAACTTGGACTCTTATCCTCCGTTGTGGGTGTCCCATGGATGTGAACTTAAATAAAGTCTAAATAAACTTTTTTTTTTTTAGTTTTTTGAGACAGTGTCTCACTTTGTAGTTCAGGCTGGCCCTGAGCTCAGCCTCCAACTCACATCACAGCAATTCTCCTGCCTCTGCCTCCCCAGTGCTGGGATTACAGGAGTGAGCCACCACGCCCGGCACTGTGGTACATGGTACTGATTGCTGCTGGGCAAGAGTCTCCATGCCCAGTATTGTGTGTGGTTACCAGGGTATCAAACCCGGAGCCTTGTGCTTGCAAGATAGGCGCTGGAACCACTAAACTAAATCCCCGGCCCAAACATGTTTTTATTTTTATATTCAGAGCCTACTATTTTGTATAGCCTATGAAGCACCCAACATGTGCCCACAATAGATGAGGCAAACCCTAAAATTATAAACAAAATCACTCAACATTTCTGTCCTTCTGAGCTGACTCTTAAGACTGTCACTGCTGAGCAACTTTGCCTAGACATATAATCCTTCTTATTTCTCCTTCTTTCCTCCTAGCTAAAATAGTCTTTCTTTAGATTATGTGTTTCAGTAGTTAACACAGTGGATGGTCACTGATATGAAAGAATGATGCTTTCTCTCTCACTTAAAGGACTATTTATTCCTCAGTGTTCCTTTAACTGGGTTTCTAAAAAGAAGTTAGCTTTCACTGTGTTGGGAAACATAATGGGAAGCCATCATTCTTTTATATTAATGACCACCCACTGTATTGCTAATGAAGCACAACATAAACCTCCACACATCTTTCTATATTGAAGAACAACTAATGTTTATGTTCCCAGAAATGTTGATACCACAGACATATTATACTTCTGTAACTCTGAACATATGCACACATTATAAAGAATAGTTTTCTTTTACCTCAAGAACCAATTTTGGCCAGTCTCAAGGCTATATCACTCTACTGAAGATCCATGAATTAGGCAAAGTGTTTTTTAGACATTGCACCAAAAACACAACCTATCAAAGAAATAAAATGATAAACTGAACATCACCAAAAATTTAAATTCTTCTCCTAAAAGGCAATATACAGACTTCATAACTTGGACCTAGCAAAATTCTCATGCAACAATGTCTATCTATTAACACTATTTTCATTCAACACTGTATTGGAATTCCCAGTAATTACAATAAGGCAACACAAAAATGAATATAAACACTGGCACATAAGAAGAAAATCTGATTTTTGCAAGTAGTATACTTACAAAATCCCTAAAGAATCTATAAAACAAATGCTAGAATTTGTAACTGAATTTAGCAAAGTTGATGAATATGAGGTTATTATGTAATAGTTGTCTAATAATTTTATATATTATAGCATAGTAACTAATTTAGGTATTGTATGCCAAAAAGCAAAATCAAGGATAGTTTATATATGAGAGTGAACATATTTCCACAATTTTTATTGACAAGATCCAAAACTTAATCTAAAACCAACTAAACCATCTTCTACTTTGTTTCTTTTCTACTCATGCCTTAGAAGATCGCAAATATCAGATGTAAACTACTTAAGCACATTTCCTCACATCATCATATAAAGAACTTTCTGTGAGAAAGCCTAGACAAAAAGAGTCTGAGGGAAATGAATGTACTGCTAAGTGGTTATATACTAAACTCTAGAAAGGATGATTGATGGCATACTGAAAAAGATCCATTTTCATAGTACTATCATTAACTGAGGAGAAAAGCCCTAGAGACCAGGTAAATAATCACTATTTGGCTGGGCATTTCTGAGAAGTTATTCTACATCTGGAAAAACAAAGGGCATTGTATGGCCTGGGGATTTGGCTCAGTGGTTCTGGCGCCTGTCTTGCAAGCGCAAGGGCCTGGGTTCAATTCCCCGGTAACCACATACAATACTGGGCGTGGAGACTCACACCCAGCAGCAACCAGTACCACATGCCACAGTGCTGGGTGTGGTGGCTCACGCCTGTAATCCCAGCACTGGGGAGGCAGAGGCAGGAGGATTGCTGTGATGTGAGTTTGAGGCTGAGCTCAGAGCCAGCCTGAACTACAAAGTGAGACCCTGTCTCAAAAGAAAAAAAAAGGAATATAGCATAGTGTGGAAATAAAGGAATCATGCAGCTGGATGGGGCGGCACACACACACACACACACATACACACATACACACACACCTTTTATCCTAGTACCTGGAAGACACTAGCAAGAGGACTGCTGAGTGTGAGGTCAGCCTGAACTAAAGGACAGACTATCTAAAAAGGGTGTCATGAAATAGCCAGTCTTGGGCTGGGGATATAGCTCAGTGGTTCCAGTGCCTGTCTTGGAAGCGCAAGGGCCCGGGTTTGATCCCCGGTAACCACGTCACAATACTGGGCGTGGAGACTCACCCCAGCAGCAATCAGTACCACATACCACAGTGCCGGGCATGGTGGCTCACGCGTGTAATTCCAGCACTCGGGAGGCAGAGGCAGGAGGACTGCTGTGCTGTGAGGTTGAGGCTGAGCTCAGGGCCAGCCTGAACCACAAAGCGAGACCCTGTCTCAAAAAAAAAAAAAAAAAAAAAAAAAGAAAGAAAGAAAAAGAAATAGCCAGTCTTCTTGGAGGCAAGCTAGGTACAATATCTTCACCACAAACAAGCCTCCATCACCCAAATTAAACGTCCCCAGATGGAAATATGAGACTGGAACACCACTGACCCTTGCCTGTATCATAAGGAAGCGTCTGGTTTACTGAAGCCTGGCACAGATATCAGTTTCTATGTTCACAGCAGCTTCCTATAGAGAAAGCAGTTAAAATATTTTGGATCTGTAATATTCAAACTGTCCCCGCGGAGGTTCTAAAGGGGATCACAGGAGGAAAGAATCCTACTCTCAAGAGCCTCAGTATCCTGTCAGGACTCTGCCTTGCAGCAACTGCAGCTCGATTTTGCCATGCCCAATAACAAGACTACTTATTTAGTTGGAACTTCTCATTCAAGGTCTCAAATATCAAACTTCTTCCAAAGTCACTTGACCAAATGCTGTACAGTGTGGCATAAGGAGAAATATCAGAGGCAATCAAAGAAATCTCAGTGCAACAAATTCCAAGAAACCAGAATTTACAGTGAGTCTGGAGATACACTATCTTGGGTGTCTACTGTGTTTTAGTAAAAGGCAAAAGATGCAGTCTGAAGAGAAACCAGAATATTGTCTACCGTTCTAACCATTAGGTTGGTCAACAGATAAAGTCAACTGATGAAAGAAGTTCTATGCGTTAGAACAAAAGCCTCGGTATACGGGAATCCTGTCCACATAATCTTCAGACATAGCACTACCAAAATGAAAAGAACTACACTAAACCGGGCATGGTGGTTTAGCACTGAGAAAGGTTGGGGCAAGTAAGATCACAAGGAGTCCTGCCTGCGAAATTAGCAAGACCCTGTCTCAATATAAAAAGAAAAACGGCTGGGAATGTAGCTCAGGGGCAGAGCGCCCTGGGGGGTCGCTATACTGGACCAATTATCACAGTGTCTGAGCATCACTTCGTCAGATCTCAGTCATCATTAATCACGGTTCCGAAAACGACCCCGCCCCCTCGGTCAAAGCAGTCAGGCCCGGCCCACCCGCTCACACATTGACAATTACACCCAACACTGACGCGGCCACACACTGCAAAGGCCCCCTGCGCCGGGGACTCCCGCCCTGGCCTGAGGCTTCTGCCCACCACAGTCCCATTCACGTCCGGGAACTCTTTTACCGGGAGCATGGACTCAACTGACCATTCAGAAAACACTGACCTAAAACAAGAGAAAAATAAGCCAGAAGTCTAAGTTCACTGGCAGGCCTGGGGGTCCAGGAGAAACGTACCCCAAGCAAAAAAGACGCAAAAGTTGATATACTGAGGAGCGACAGTAGCGAGTCCGGCCCCGCGCTGCTAAAGCCGCCGCGGTGACTCCTGGGAGCCGAGCCCACCGCGTGAGTGCGCAGGCGCAGATAAAGATCCCAGGCCGGGGTTGAGACTGGTGGGGTTTAAGGGGGCTCCGAGAACCCCGAAGAGTCAACTGGAAGCTCGGGCCCGAGAAAGCAGACCGCGCGAACAGAACCGGGTGGGGAGGCCCGGGAGGAATACGGGAGTCAGAGCTGGGCCTGGTAATTCTGGGGAGGGACCTGAACTGCGGGGTCCCGACGCCCTGATCTGTCACGGGCCGGGCCTCGGGCGTGGTCCATGGGCGTGACCTTGAGGATGCTCACCTTGTGACCCGGAGCGAGCCCCGCGGAAGGAGACTCGGGCTGTTTGACCGCGAGGAGCCACGTCTCGGGGTGGGAGGAGAGAAGGGGGCGGGTACCTTACCCGTAGCTTTCACTGCATGCGTATACATGTAGATATATAGAGATCTATTTATGTTTATTCTTAATGTGTTTTGGGTCAATGCTTCTCTTTTATGTGGCATCCGGTTGTGTGAAAGGTCGTGTTGCTGCGTGGAGTTTCCGCTGCATGTGTCATTTGTTTTCTGGGAATTGAACTCAGAACCTTTCACTGAGCTATGGCCCCAGTCCTTTTAAAAAATTTTTTATTCTAAGTCTGTGTCTCCCTAAGTCGCTAAATTGCCCAAGCGTGGCACAAACGTGGCGATTTTCCTGACTCTCCCAAAGTGCTGGAATTACAGGTGTGCCCAGCTTGCAACTATTTTTAGTTATATATGAATCGTTTTTTAAGTGTAAATGGAGAAATGAAAGTGATTAGTGATTGTAACTGTGACTGCCTGGAATTGTATAATGTGCTATATGTCATTTTGAATGACAAGTGGAAATATAGATTGGTGGTTTTTTGAAGGATCTTTCATTATGACTGTGCATGTGTTTATATCATACTGTTATTTTTGATAGTTTTGTGGCCATGGGAACTTAAATATGTAAATGATTGAGGAACTCTGTATAACCACGGTTAGTTGTGTAATATTTGGCAATCTGAATAGCCAGTAAGTCTGCCTCCAAAACTTTAACTGAGTAGCTATTTAACAAATAAAATCATAGCCTGGCATGATGGCACATGTAACCTCAGTTCTTTGGGGGCCTGAGGCAGACTCAGTATCTGCTGAAGCTGAATATCACAGCTTCAAGCCCAGCCTGAACAATTCGAGGAGTTAGTGAGATTCTGTCTCAAAATAAGAAATAAAAATAAAAGCTAGGGTAAACGGGCATGGTGGGATATTCTTGTAATCCTAGCACTGATTGTCTCAAGTTCAAGGCCAACCTGAGTACAGGGAAACTTTGTTTAAAAAAACAACCAAGTGGGGCCGGGGATTTAGCTCAATGGTTCCGGCGCCTGTCTTGCAAGCGCAAGGACCCAGGTTCCATCCCTGGTAACCACATACCTATACTGGGTGTGGAGACTCACGCCCAGCAGCAACCAGTACCACATACCACAGTGCTGGGCGTGGTGGCTCACGCCTGTAATCCCAGCACTTGGGAGGCAGAGGCAGGAGGATTGCTGTGATGTGAGTTTGAGGCTGAGCTCAGGGCCAGCCTAAACTCCAAAGCAAGACCCTGTCTCAAAAAACCTAAAAAAAAACCAACCAAGTGGGCTGGGGATTTAGCTCAGTGGTCCCGGCGCCTGTCTTGGAAGTGCAAGGGCCCGGGTTCCATCCCTGGTAACCACATAACAATACTGGATGTGGAGACTCACCCCAGCAGTAACTAGTACCACATACCACATTGCCAGGTGTGGTGGCTCACGCTTATAATCCCAGCACTCGGGAGGCAGAGGCAGGAGGATTGCTGTGATGTGAGTTTGAGGCTGAGCTCAGGGCCAGCCTGAACCACAAAGCGAGACCCTGTCTCAAAAAAAAAATAGGTTCCCCAGAATCCATTCTGTCTGAAAAAGAGACCAGGCTTCTCATGATAATAAAAGCAAGATTTGTCCATTGTCCCCATTAACCACTATCCTAGATTTCTGAAGTGCACACAGACAGGAAAAGTCCTGAATCAGTGAAAATTAATGCAAATTTAAGTAAATTATGAGAGACCTAAGTCAAACATGTTCTCACATGTTCATATCTCTGTCACTGTCATTGTAGGACTCTTCCCTTTGCCAAAAGAAGAGCTCAACAGAGAAGGTCTATCTCTTACAAAACTCACAGCCATGTCTAAGGTGAGATGTTTCCTCTCTTTTTTTTTTTTCAGGGAATATGAATATTTGCTTGGCAGTGTTGCTTACGTTTCCTTGTTACTGGAATTTACTTTCCTAAAGTGTCTAGTCAGGACTCAGATTAGAGTGAAGCAAGTGACATGAGATACAGTATTTAAGGGCTGTTCCTTCCCTACGTTAGCAACCTATGTGCTTAACCTGCCTTAATCTATTCCTAGTTTCTCAGTCCCAGCTGATAAACTCAAGCCTTCTACTTGTAATCATTGTTCACATATTGATTAGATATATTTATCATCTCCTTTCTTAGTGTTCTCACCAGTGGACTATTACAACAGAAAGTATTTTCTTGATTTAAGTAGAAATAAATTTTTTTTTTTAGGTTTTTTGAGACAAGGTCTCACTTTATAGTTCTTTGAGGCCCTGAGCTCAGCCTCAAACTCACATCACAGCAGTCCTCCTGCCTCTGCCTCCCCAGTGCTAGGATTACAGGCGTGAGCCACCACGCCCGGCACTGTGGTATGTGGTGCTGATTGCTGCTGGGGTGAGTCTCCACGCCCAGTATTGTATGTGGTTAACCAGGGATTGAACCCAGGTCCTTGCGCTTGCAAGACAGGCACCGGAATCACTGAGCTAAATCCCTGGCCCCAGAAATACATTTTTTTATGAATCTCTGTTGTCTTCACCCTGATTTAAAATCTGTGGGGCAGGCCGTATTTACCTCAGTGGTTCCGGTGCCTGTCTTGCAAGCGCAAGGACCCAGGTTCAATCCCCCCAGTAACCCCATACAATACTGCGTGTGGAGACTCATGCCAAGCAGCAATCAGTACCATATACCACAGTGCCGGGCGTGGTGGCTCACGCCTATAATCCCAGCACTGGGGAGGCAGAGGCAGGAGGATTGCTGTGATTTGAGTTTGAGGCTGAGCTCAGGGCCAGCCTCAACTACAAAGCGAAACCCTGTCTCAAAAAAAAAAAAAAAAAAATCTATGGGGCATGGTGGTACATGCCTGTAATCCCAGCACTGGGGAGACTGGGGCAGGAGGATCACTGCAAGTTCAAGGCCATCCTGGGCTTGATAGTTGAAAGGCAGCATGGACTATGTAGCAAGACCTTGTTTAAAAAACAATAATAATATGGCTGAGAATTTAATTTAGCTCAGTGGCACCATGTTTGTCTTGCAAGCACAAGGCCCTGAGTTCAATCCCTGGTACCAGAAACAAACAAACAAATAAATAAATCTAAATTGTGAGCAGTCAAAGAACATACATAGAAAAACCTTGTTTATCTCCACTAATTTAAAATTTGCAACAGTATGGTGGCAGGTGGAATTTGTGGATCACATTGCTAGTTTTGAGGAAGATGTCCTATTTTGTGAGGGTTGAGAAATAGAGATTCAATTGTGATCTTGTAGAGAAAACTGAGGTTTTATGTTCTTCCACTTTGATCTTTCTGTTTGATCAATTACTGCCACCAGTTCGTACAAATTATGAGCTGCCAGTGAAAACATTTCTAGTATTCCAATGTTCTTATAGGTTTATTATTCATATCTTTTAAGTTTCTTCTTTTTTTGTTTGTTTGCTGTGGTACTGGGGTGCCAGGTACTATATAGTTCACTATATATAGTTCACACTGAACTATATCCCCAACCCTTTTTATTTGGGCACAGGGTATCTCTGAGTTTTGAGACACAATTCTCCTGCCTCTTCCACCCAAAGTGCTTAGATTATACAGTAGTTGTACACCACCATGCCTAGATTTCTTCTAGTTTTGTGTGCAAAGGAGGAGGTACATATGCTAGTCTACTCTTAACGCAGAGTAGTACTTTGTCCTGTTGTCGTCTGTCTGTCTTTCTTTCTTTCTATCTATCTTTCTTTCTTTCTTACAGGGTCTTATTTTGTAGTTAGGCCCTGAACTCATTATGTAGCCCAGGCTAGCCTCGAACTCACAGCAATCCTGCCGCTTCTGCCTCCCAAGTGCTGAGATCATAGGTGTGAGCCACCACACCTTTCTTTTAGAAAACTCATCTTCCAACTTTTTGTTATACCTGGGATTGAACTCAGGACCCTGTGCTTGCCAGGCAGACATGGAACCACTGAGCTAAATCCCTGGCCCTGCCCAACCTTTCAAATAATGATTTTTCTGCGGATTTAGCTTGGTGGCACTGTGCTTGCCTCACAAGTGCAGGGTCCTGACTTGATCCCTGGTAAAAAAAACAAACAAAGAAACAAATGAAATAATGCTTTCCCCACCCACTAATTAGTTTTCTTTTATTCACAACTTCTTTTTGTCTATACAGCCACATTCACTGTGAAGCCTACATCTCTGTGATTGTAGTGACCCTCAGATACCTCTAGCCATTCTTTTCTTTTTTTTTTTTTGAGACAGGGTCTCGCTTTGTAGTTCAGGCTGGCCTTGAACTCAGCCTCAAACTCACATCACAGCAATCCTCCTGCCTCTGCCTCCCGAGTGCTGGGATTACAGGCATGAGCCACCACACCCGGCATTGTGGTATGTGGTACTGATTGCTGCTGGGGTGAGTCTCCACGCCCAGTATTGTTATGTGGTTACCGGGCACCAAGCCCAGGCCCTTGCGCTTGCAAGACAGGCACCGGAACCACTGAGCTATATCCCGGGCCTCCTCTAGCCATTCTTTACAGGGTGTTAGAACCATATATTCAACATTCAATAGTTATCACCCCCTACATGTTTTATAGACACAAAGTTATTCCATGTTTTACCTCATTACCTCTTTTGGTCCAACCTATTCTTTATTCTATTTCCCATTTCCATTTTTCTAGTGCTAGCACCTATAAACTTGCTTTGCAGATAAACCAGAGGCTATGTCTCTCTTTTTTCACTCTTCACCAATTTCACTCCAGTTTTTAACACACCTCATCATGTAAGACTGTTAACTCGCTAACAGTCATAATCACTAATATTCATAACACTTATAACTGTCTTTTGCACCCACACATCTAAAGCTTTCCCTAGTCTGTGAGAATATTGCCCCTAATATACAATTTTACCACATAAAATATATTTTACTTATGTTTCTCCATGTTCATTGTACTCCTTAAGCAGCAGACCCAAAGAGGGGCATGTGTCATGGTGAACTGTACAAGACAATATATATTGGCAAGGAAGAAAATACTAACAGTTTCCATTCAAGAGCAGTAATCAAGGAGGCCAGGCATGGTGGTACATGTCTGCAGTCCTAGCGGTGTGGCAGGCTGAGGCGGGAAGATAGCAACTTCCAGCCCAATTTGGACAATTTAGTAATTTAGTGAGACCTTGTCTCAAAATAAAAATAAAAAGTGTTAGAGATACAGCTCAGTGAAAGGCCATCAATTCAATTCTCAATTCCCAGTATGACAAAAATAATAATACAGTAATAATCATTAACAGTGTAAGTTGCCATTAATACCCACTAATGATCTGTAAGTATGTAGGAAATGTGCTAAGTACATTTGTAACAGTCCTTTAAAAGAATATAATCCAGGGCCGGGGATATAGCTCAGTGGTTCCGGTGCCTGTCTTGCAAGCGCAAGGACCCGGGTTCAATCCCCAGTAACCACATAACAATACTGGGTGTGGAGACTCACCCCAGCGGCAACCAATACCACATACCAGTGCCGGGCGTGGTGGCTCACACCTGTAATCCCAGCACTCGGGAGGCAGAGGCAGTAGGATTGCTGTGATGTGAGTTTGAGGCTGAGCTCAGGGCCAGCCTGAACCACAAAAGC
>PVIR01027565.1:0-22644 GCA_004026965.1 Petromus typicus | reverse complement strand
GTGTGCGAAGCAAACACAGGTGCTGTCCTCACAGAGCCAGTGACCTAGTTTCTAAATCTGTAAAATGGCCCCAAAACCCACTGCTCAGGTATGGAGAGAGGATTCCACAAGCAGTGTTATTCTGGGGTATTCCCCTTCCTATCCTATTCAGGATGCAGGTTTGATTGCTTTAAGCCTTGGGAATATCCCCTCCTCAGTATTGCACTGCTTAGTCCAATCATCAGGAGCCTGTTAAGTGAAAATAATGCTAACAATGCAAATAGTACTGATAATAACTGATTTTTTCAACCACTGAGATACATTCCCCAACCTTTTTCTTTTTTTAGACGGGGTCTTTAAATTCCCAGGCTGCCCTCAAACTTGCAACCCTCCTGCCTCAGCCTCTTTACAGTGTGTGGCACCATAACTGGCTGGTAATAGATAATTTTTACATGTCATGCCCTGTTTTAAGTATTTTATTGGTGTAAACCCATTGCAGCATCACAATAACCATCTGAGCCTACTGTAATTATCTCCACTTACAGATGAAGAATCTAAAATACAAAGAGCAAGTACTTTCTCAAAGTACAGGCTCTCATCCAATCCAGACAGAAATCCTAAAATCAGATTACCCTGGTGTCCTGGTTCCTGCCTCCCCACGGGCTCATCCAGCGCTCCTCCCCACCAAGACCAAAGTCAACACGGTGCAGCAGAGACCGGAGGACTGTACTGCTGCTATCGATCTGTTTAGAGAGCTGATGGCCTTCCGACACCGAGTTTTCCTGTCCAGTAGCGCAGTGTATCTGTTAACTTAGAACCTGCCTTAAGTTTTTCAATAAAATTGAGAAACTATTAAGCCAAGTACATTATTATGTATCTGACAGTGTGATAAAAGCCACTCCTTTTGTATTTATCCTAGACACTATGCACTTCATACTTGGCATTTTTTCTTTTATATTTTCTGATAGCTTGTTGTTGTGGTTTATAAAGGAAATTTATTTTAACATCTTTCTTTTATTGTAACAAACTTACTCCACAAACAAGCTGAACTAGGACCCCAGAGTGACCCAGGACCTGCCTGCTCCTCACCTCACCTTCCGTTCTGTCCTGGTGGGTCTCTTCCCTGCCCCTCTCTGAGCACTGACCCCAGAGCCCTGACCCTGAGCTACCTTCTCATCCTTTTTATTTTGAGACAGGGTCTTGCCAAGCTGCTCAATTGCCCAGCCTGGGCTCGCACTTGTAGTCCTCCAGCCTTGGCCTCCAGAGTGCCGGGATGACAGGTGTGTGGCTCTGTACCAGCTTCCATATCCCACCTCCCACACGGCCAGGGTGAATCCTGACTGCTTTCCCCAGCTTCACAGAGCTGGGGCCACTGCCAGTTCTCAGGTACGCTCTCCTGTGACTGGCGAAAATATCGTTTCTCACAACTCTCTACCTCCGTGTATCTGTCCAACAGCTGTGTAACTAACACGTATTCAGTGTACGATGTGTTGGTCATGAGTGGTTCCTCCAGAGTGCCGCTCCACGCAGCGCACGCCGCCACAGACATCTGTGATGACCCAGCCCGCGGCCATCAGTGGAGGCTTCATTCGGTGAAGGTCCTGCCCCGGTGCCCTGGCACTGAGAGGGACTGGCTGGGTGCCCTGGCACTGAGAGGGACTGGCCGAGAGTGCTCGGACCTCCACTGAGACGGCATGGGGAGCTGCGGCCTTTGGGAGGGAGTTAGGGCTGGATGCGAAGGGAGCGAGCCATGAGGAGACCGCGCCCTTACAGAGGCATCAGAGCTTCCTGCCGGTCTGCGCCGCCGACACACCCCAGGGTGCTGGCCAGGAAGTGAGACCTCCCAGGAAGTGAATCTGCGGCACGTTGATCCTGATTTTGGACTCATCAGTCTCTAGAGTCGTTAGAAACAGTTTGTGTGTGAGCTCAGCAGCGTGCCGTATTCTGTTAAGAGAGTGCTCAAGCTCAGAAGGGCATATTCTATTCGTTGGCTGAAAATCCCTGAGTCCCACGTCATACTTTTTGTTTTTGGTGGTGTTGGTGGTGGTGGTATAGAACTCAGGTATATTGCCCTGTGAAAGCTGATCTAACAAGACCATGCCCTGGATGACTCCAAGTGTGTGACGTCCTGGAGAAGGCAAAACTGTGGGGATGGGGTCTCCGTGAGCCGAGGAGGACAGGGGTACATGGAGCACTTGGGATTTTTAGGGCAGTTTATAAAAATATCCTGTGCGACACTGCATTGGACACAAGTCATATACTTGTCAAAATCCACAAAATGTACAATACAAAGAAAGAAGCCTAATATAAACTATGGTGTTTAGCCAACAGTAATGTATGACTTCTGATTGATCATCTGTAGCAAGGGTACCAGGTACACTGTTATACATCTGCAGTTCCAGCCATGTGAGAGACTGAGGCAGCATCATAAAACCCAGTTAAGCAAGATGTTCATAGTAAGACAGCTGGATGGGGTATCATATGAGGACTCTATGCTTCAGCCCAGTTTTTCTGTCAACTTGAAAATGGTTCAGAAAAAGGTTTATTTGTTACAGCAAAACTGAGTTGTATTCTGTGTAGCTCAATTCTTTGTTTGCTTTTTGTTTGTGTGTGTACCAGGAACGGAACACAGGATCTTGCACTTGCGCGACAGGCACCAGAATCACGGAACTACATCCTCGGCCCTGTAGACCAGTTCTTTGTAAGTTTGTCCTCAAGGCATCGAGACACAAGGAAGGCTAGGGCACTGTGCAGCGATTACTGACGTGCAGGGCAGTCTAGCTACCGGCCCTGCACCATTTGTCCCTCCTGGTAGAGAGGGAAGAGGACTCGTGTAAATGTGTGTCATGCTTTTTGGCAAATAGCAGGAAGACAGACAGCTTTTCTGGACACTGTTTCTTAGCAATTGCCTTCAAAATAGTACGTGAAAGTGCCCTATCTTGGGGGTATATTCTGGCCTCCTAGTGTGTGTTTTCCTTACTTAATGCAGTGCCCATCAGTCTCGCTCATCTTCTTTGCACATTCCTGGCATAACTTATCTTCTAATCTTGAAGACAAGACAATGCAGCCCCGTAATAAGAGACAAATTGCCCTGCTCGAAGGACCAGTCACCCAGCCTGATCGGCTCCTCTGCCTGGAACCCACAGCTCTCTTTTGTTTTTTGTACCGAGGAAAAACTCAGAACGTCGCACTTGCCAGGCAGGTGCAGCACCACTGAGCGACATCCCCAGCAACAACTCTTTTCTGTTGCCACACTAGACATGCTACACTTATTCTGTACCTTTGTATTTAACTAGCAAATACTACATGTTTATATCTAGTGTGTGCCACCACACCTAACTCTGTACACAGTGAGCTTTCTCTTTTTGGGGAGCGGGCACAGGGGATCCAACCCAGGGAGCCCTGAGTTATGTCTCTTTATTTATTTCATTTTGAGACAACACCTTGGTAAGCTGTCCAAGTCAGGCTGGAACTTGTGACCCTCCTGCCTCCGTCTCCTGAGTAGCCAGACTTACAGACCTGCATGGCGGTAGTACCTATGATCCAGACTTACAGACCTGCATGGCGGTAGTACCTGTGATCCAAGCACTTAGGAGGCTGAGAGAGGAGGACCACCAGCCTGGGTCAGAGTGAGTTCAAGACACATCTATTGGTTTGCTTTTTCTCAGTAATGGGAATTGAAAAGCCTGAACTACCTAGGGACACTCTGTCTCAAAAAGACAACCAATCAGGGCTGGGGATTTAGCTCAAGTGGTACCACACCTACCTTGGAAGTACAAGGGCCTGGGTTTGATCCTGAGCACTGGGGGGGAAAAACCCACCAATCAAACAGATCAAATGGGTGTAGTGAGTTAAAATTATATTTCCCACCCCTTGAAGTTGGTATAGACTTGTGACTTTCTTTAAACACAGTATGCTAGAAGTAATGTGCTGATTCAGAGCAGAGCCTCAAGAAGTACTGCAGCTTCCTCTTTCACTCTGGGAACCCTGAGGTCACCATGCTGTGAATAAACCCAGGATGGAAGATCACATGGATAGAGTCGCTCTGCGACCCCAACCAGCTTAGTCAATATCCCACATGAGTGTCCCTGAACCCTAGTTGGGTCATCCCGCCCCAGCAGAGGCACCAGCTGACTAGAACCACTTGCATAATCAAGGCCAGCCCATCAGGAAAACAACACAGCCATCACAGAGTCTGAAAAACAGTAAATGGCAGTTTTAGTCCAGTAATTCACTCCACATTTCTGGGGGTGATTTCTTATGCAGCGGTAACTAACTAATACAGCAGAAAACTCTTTTAAGTTTTCGGAGGTGGGACTGGTGGTTCAAACACACACGCATGACCATGTGGTGTATCATTTCGCTATTCTACCATGTATGAAAGCACGTTTCCCCACAGTGCTGCCAAAAGTCTTCCAAACGTAAACTAATACATTAAAAATGGCAGTTTAGTATTGCCTTAATGTTTTTTCATAATGAATGATGTCAGATACCTGCCTATATGTTTCAGGCCTTAGCGTTTATGTTTTGGTTTTTTTTAAGATTTTTTGGAGACAAGGTCTCGCTTTGTGGTTCAGGCTGGCCCTGAACTCACTATGTAGCCCAGACTAGCCTTGAACTCACAGCTATCCTGCCTCTGCCTCCCAAGGGCTGGGACTATAGGCCTGAGCTACCACAGCTAACTTTCTTGTTTTGTAGTCCTGGGAATTCAACCCAGGGCTTGCGTACTGAGCTGCATCCCCAGTCCTTTTTTTCCCCAGCCCTTCTTGAATTTTTAAAAGTTTGGTTAGGATCTTGCTATCAGCAAACTACTCAGATTGAGCTCAAACTTGTGATCTTTTTGCCTCAGCTTCCTAGAATGCTGGGATTATAGATGTTAACTATTAGGCTAGACCCACTACGTTCTTTGCCTATATATTGTTGATATTTTTTTTTTTAAATTTTGAGATAGAGTCTCGCTTTGTAGTTCAGGCTGGCCCTGAGCTCAACCTCAAACTCACATTGCAGCAATCCTCCTGCCTCTGCCTCCCAAGTGCTGGGATTATAGGTATGGGGTACTGATTGCTGCTGGGTGTGAGTCTCCATGCCCAGTATTGTTTGTGGTCGCGGGGTGTGTGTGGAACTAGGCACTTGTGCTTGCAAGACAGGCGTCGAAACCACTGAGCTAAATCCCCTGCCCTATTGTTGATTTTTAAAATCAATATATGAAAAATCTTTAACTGGTAGACAGATTAGTTGTAAATAATAAGAACTGAAAATATCTTTGTTAGTTTGTCTTTTGATTTTGCTTATGATGTTTGTGCTATGCAGACTGATTTGGGGGGGGCGGAATATACGGCGATGGAGTCCTGGCAACTAAACCCAAGTCTTCCCAATGTGCTACATCTCCAGTCCTATTTTTACAATTTTAAGACAGGGTTTTGCTAAATCACTAAGTTGTCCAAATTGGGCTCTGACTTTTGATCCTCCTGCCTCAGCCTCGCAGAGTGTTGAGATTACAAGCATGCATCATTATGTCTAGTTGAGACAAATGGATTAATCTTTTTTTTATTGCCTTCCTCACTCCAAGAGTTATAAAGAATTTCCCCTTACTTTTTTGGGGGGACAGGGGGACAGGGTCTCACCTTTGTAGTTCAGGCTGGCCCTGAGCTCACTATGTAGTCCTGCAAACCTCAAGCTCATAGCAATCCTCCTGTCTCTGCCTCCCAAATGCTGGGCTTACAGGCATGATCCAACACGCTCGGCACTGTGGTACGTGGTAGTGATTGCTGATGAGTATGAATCACCATGCCTGGCACTGTGGTATGTGGTTACCAGGGACTGAACTCGGGACCTTGTATTAAAGCTGATGCCAGAACCACTCAGCTTAATCCTGCGCCCTCTCCTTAATTTCGTATGGTATTTGTCTTGACAGATTTCATGTCTATTATCTTTATTTACCTTTGGCTAGGATTGCACATGGTAGGCAAGTAGCCTAGGACAGAGCTACACCCACAACTTCACAGTCAAAATTCAAAGTCAGAATAATGGCTTAAGTAACCCTGTGTCACCCATGTGAAGCAGCAGCACAGAAAGAAGAGAACCGAGCGCAGGGGCTGTCTGGGGAAGGTGCTGGATACTGTTTGGTGCGGTGGTGAGCTCAGGGTGCCTATATGACCTGTAGGAAGCCAATGGATTTGGAGGTTAAGCTCAGGAGAAAGTCTGGGATAAAGGCACAGATCTGCAGGCCACCATCCAGATGTCAGCGCCAAGACCATGTGCAGAAGGCAGGTATATCTCTAAATGCAGTACTCTGGAATGCTAAGGAAGGAGGATTCCAAGTTCAAAACCAGTCTGGGGAGATCTTGTCTCAAAATTTAAAAAAAGAGAGGAGGAAGGGTTGGACATAGGGATATGGCTGAGTGGCAAGGCCTTGAGTTCAATCCATGGTATTGGATTTTTAAAAAAGTGCGTATAGAGTTTGAAGAAGCAAAAGTTTCAAAACTCTAAGGAGTGGTCAAATTCAGGGCTCAAACATCCTCATGAGTTGGGCGTGCTAGGGTATGCCTGTAATCTCAGGACTTTTTAGGAGGCTGAAATAGGACTGTCACGAGTTTGAGGCCAGCCTGGGCTAGTGAGTTCAAGGGTACCCTGAATTACATGCAAGACCCTGCTCCCAAAAGGCAAAAACCAAACCAAAAAGCATGCTTGTGAGATGAGGAGTATATAGGCTCCATCTCCATGGTCCATGAAGCTTGCCAAAGAAGTGGCCTCAGAGATGAATGCAGGGCCTTCCCTGAGATATAGGTAGATATCTGGACAAAGCAAACAGGGACAGAGAACGGAAACAGCAATAAGCTAGGAGCTAGTCCTGATCCAGCAGGTATGGGAGAGATACTGTGACAGCGAGAGGAGGAGGCTCAGTGAGGCGTGTAAACTACCCCTCCAGATACTCCAAAGCAGCTATCTCTAGAGGGTGGTGAGTCCCCAGGTATGGGTGGAACGTGGGACAGCAATACCTCACTGGTATCTTCCTTGATCACAGCGTATCACGGCATAGTGGCTAATAGTACATACCTTAGTCCTGCACTATCTGGCTTCAAATCCTGGCTGCATCATTTATTCAATGGCTAACCTTGGGCAAGTTACTAATTTCTCCATACCTTAGCTTCCTCTTATGTAAAACAAGGACGGTAACAGTATCTGTATCATAGAATTGTTATGAAGATTAAATGAGTTAATACAGAGTGCTTATATTGGTACCTGGCACATAAATGTGGTACATAACAGTTAAATGAAAAAGAAACAATTTCACTCCTTCATGAATATTTATTGACCAGTTAGTATGGGCCTGGCACTGCTGGAGTTTATGATATAGTGGATACATTGGTGGTGAGGACAGACAATATATAAAGTTTTTTTATTATTTTTTTTTTAAAAGAAATTTTGGTACCAGGGATCGAACTCAGGATCTCAAGCTTCCCAGGTAGGTGCGGTTGCTGAACTAAATATATAAAGTAATATATATAATATAATATATAAAGTAATATATATAATATAATATATAAAGTAATATATATAATATAATGTATAAAGTAATATATATAATATGATATATAAAGTAATATATATAATATAATATATAGACAATATATAAAGTAAATCAGCAAAGTATACAGTCTGTCAGACCCAAGTGGAGAGAGGAAAGATACTCAGGGCTTGGCAAGGCACGAGCCTGGCCCCTGGAGCTCAGGGGGCTGAGGAGATGGAAGGCGAGGGAGACCCTGAAAAAGCCCTCTAATGCTGCATTCCTTTTGTAGGCCGATCTGGGAACATCATCCTCACCTGTCCTTCCCAAGCCCAGACAGGCTATAAAGGGAAAAGAGGACCAAATGTCTCACACAGAATGGGACAGCACCTGACAGTCTCCAGCTGCACAGTCACTAAACTTTACTTCATTGTAGAGACTGAGTCTCACCGCGCAGCCCAGGCTAGCCTCAAACTCACCTCAGACTGCCTCAGCCTGCGTATTGGGATCACCGGACTGTGCCCACACGCCTGGCTGTCATTAAACTTTAGAGCAGGGTACATCGATAAGGATAGTCTCTCCACCCCTACTTTCACCTACTGTACACCTGGGAGATCAAGGTCCAGAGACAGGCAGTGCCTCTCCAAAAGTCCAGAGCAACTCTGGCACAGGAATCCAGCTCTGACCAGGCGGGCACGTTCCTCTGGCTTGAAACTTCACACAAGTTCTCTGGGAAAAAGTCCCAGGATCTAGAACACCATTCCTTCTTGGCTCTGCAGAGACCTGCTGAGTGAGCTTGGGGGTTCCTCACTTAAGTTCCGCAGTGCAGGGATTTTCCTCTCTCAGTCGCTGATGCCTCTGCAGCCCATAATATGTACCCAGTCAGTATCAGTCAAGTGAATGTTTAGAGGGGAACAGTGACGGGAATGGCATGGTAAGAGCCCGAAGCCTAAAGACCAAAGGGCTTCACTTGAGATACACGAAAGGCTAGACTTGTGTTCACAAATACTGTGTGAAGGCCGTCATGTGCTGGTCCTGAACGTGGTTAAGCTTAAAACCAGACCTCACGCGCTGGCGGCACAACAGCAGGGAAGCAGCCCCTCAACCTAACAGGGACTCTGCTCGCCGCCCAGAGCAGCGCCCGCGGACGCCGCCGCCCACGGGTCAGGGTCAGGGGCCGCCGGCGGCGGCGGGAGGAGTTCGGCCTCGGTGAGGTCACTGCCCGCCCCCAGGTCCTCGGCCTACGGAACCCCGCAATTCCGATGCTGAAGACTTGGATCTCACTGTTCTCTGACTTTCAACGTCCCATGGAGCTGACAGCGCCAAATTTTAAGTCATCTGTGCCCACACTCCCGCACCCAAAAGAAATGAAGGCCAAGTCGGCAAGGGTCCACCGTCCACGGCCTCAGCAGGTCTCCGGTCGTTAGCGCCCTGCGACCCACCTCACGGGGGCTGCAGGGACGGAGGCCGGACGCCGGCTGCAGGGACGGCCGGGGCGGGTGTCGGGCGCAGCGTCCACAGCCGGAGCACGTGACAGCCCGTCACGTCCTGGGCCCCCCGGGACCAGGCCGGCCGTCAGGTGACGCGGGGGCGTCATGGGGTGATGTGGGACTCGCGCTTCTCGTTTTGCGTACGGGTTCCACGGCCCCACCCCTCTGGCCACGACCAGACTTCCGTTCTAGGACCGACGAGTCCGCCGGGAGGCGGGGCTCGCGTCCGGCAGCCGCGTTTCCGCTCCGGGCCATGCGGCTTCCGGCCCTGCCTTCCCCTCGGGCGAAGACGAGCCGCGACTCCTGCGCATGCTCCGAACCACCCGGGGGGGCGGGACAGAGGCTGCGGGAGCGGGAGGGGGGGAGAAAAGGGCTTTCCAACCTGTGGAGCCTCGAAGGACCCGAGCTCGGCTTTTCCTATTGACGGTGGACGGTGCGAGGGTCGGGGCCGCTAGCAGCTCGTGCAGTTGTTGGGGTCCTTAGGGTGAGGTTGTGGAATGTCAGCGTGAGTGGGTCCCAGACGCCCGAACTCGGAATCTCGAGGCCCTCGGGGCTCAGGCACTAGGGAGAGAGGGTGCTCGGGCCGCCATGCGGGACAGGACCCACGAGCTGAGGCAGGTGAGACATCGAGGAAGCAGAGCTGGGGGCGGGAGTACAAGGTTTGGGGCAGGGAGGGGCTGATGGCCGGCAAGGGAAATCCCGGAAGCCTGTGGGTCTTGGGAGGCGAGAGCCCCGGCAAGGAAGTGGTGCCAGTGACTCCGGCCCTGGCAGGGGGATAACAGCTCAGACGAGGAGGACAAGGAGCGAGTCGCGCTGGTGGTGCACCCGGGCACGGCCCGGCTGGGGAGCCCGGACGATGAGTTCTTCCAGAAGGTAAGAGCCTTGGGCCTTGGGTTGGCTTCTGGAGGGGAGAGGAGGGCTGCGGAGTGGCGCGGTCTGGAGCAGCCTGTACCTCTCTCAGCCCTCTCGTGCATCCTCCTTAGGTCCAGACGATTCGGCGAACTATGGTCAAGTTGGAGAGTAAAGTCCGGGAGTTAGAGAAGCAGCAGGTCACCATCCTGGCCACGCCCCTTCCCGAGGAGCGTAAGCAAAACCTGGGGCACACGCGTGCTCCGTCCGATGGATTGTGGGGGTTGTAGTTGGGTACAGGTGGGCGCCAGGGTGCATTCCTTGAGGCTGGGGCTGTGATTTGGGTGGAAGTCATAGTCTTGTTTGTGTAGGCATGAAGCAAGACCTGCAGAACTTGCGCGACGAGATAAAACAGCTGGGGAGGGAGATCCGAACTCAGCTGAAGGGTGAGCTTCTAGGACCTCGGACAGATCCTTCCCTGGGGTCCCGCGCAGTTCCTGAAATGTATGGGGAGTATGTGTCCCTGAGAGGCCGGAAATACATCCGCGTCACCCAGCAGGCCTGTGTCTAGAATCTTTTCCCTTGCATCTAGTCCAGGGCACTTTTCCTTAGCAAGAGCCTGCTTCTCAGATTCCTTTATTTACAGTGAAACAAATTACGTAATTCTTGCTGCTCAATGTGCGTTCTCTGGGCAAACAGGTGGGGTTTCTATTAAGAGACCTCTTCATACCCATGGCGAACCCACTGATGTAATGCAAAGAAAAATAAATTTTCTCCCGTCAGAGGTTCAGCATTAGTCCATGTATTTATTTATTTATTTATTTATTGCGGTATTGGGGATCAAATCCAGGGCCTCGTGCGTACCAAAGCACACACTTTACCAGTCAGTTATATTCCTACCCCTTGGTCATCTTATTATTATATTTCCCTAAAAAAAAATCATAGAGACAAGGACTTCCCTGTTCTGTAGCAGGACCATGACACTGGCCTTGTGTCCTGGTCTCCAGTTTTCAGAAGTCTGAGATCAAGCCCTCTTTCCCACTTCCCTTGTGTCTTCCCACAGCTATCGAGCCACAGAAGGAGGAAGCTGATGAAAATTATAATTCTGTCAACATGAGAATGAGGAAAACGCAGGTTGGTTTGTTTTTTCCAGAACTAGGAAATGTCAGCAAGTGTTTCATAAGTCATTAAATGGTAGATGTATGATGAGATCCTCAACTCCAGCCTGATGATTTTCCAAGTGGGGAAGCTGAGTGCCAGAAAGAGAAAGAACTGGCTCTCGGAGGCGGGCCCAGGTCTTCCACTTCAGCACTGCATTGTAACATCCTGCTTTCTTTTCCTCCTTTCAATGAGAAGTTGTGTTTCTGCAGACATGACCTAAGCTTGGCTGTGAGAGACATGCCTTCCAAAAGATGAGGTGGGGAATTTCGGGAGGGTAGGGGACAAAGACATTACTCATGTGGGACTGGGTCCCTAATGACTCTACCCCGGAGAGGAGGAGAAGTCAAAAATGTCTTGGCAGGTTTTCTGTCATATGACAGGGACATCCTTGGCCTGAGGGACAGAACTCAAGAAATCAGGAGGAGGAACTTCCCTAGGGCGACATCTTAGTAAGGAGATTGGAAGTGACCTGCTTGCCCTTCCCCCTGCCCCTGAGTGCACACTGAGGAGTAGTTTGGGGTTCTTGGAAATTGGCGTTGGAGGTGGGCCCAGATCTCAGCAAAGACCCCAGATTGAAAATGGAGAGATTTGGACTTCTTGGAAAGAAGTTACTGAATCCAGAATCCAGGAAATTCCTGGAATCCAGAAATATAATTATAATCCAGAATCCAGGAAATGCGTTCTTTTTTTTTTTTCCTTTTTTAGTTTTTGAGACAGTCTTGTTTTGTAGTTCAGGCTGGTCCTGAACTCAGCCTTGAAGGGCATGGTTGTATGTGGTTACCGGGGATTGAACCCAGGCCTTTGTGCTTGCAAGGCAGACACTGGAACCATTGAGCTAAATACTCGGCTCCAGGAAATACATTTTTAAAAAGGTGCTTTATCCTATCACTCAGGAGACTGAGACAAAGAATTTCTGAGTTCCAGGACAACCTGGGTTACATAGTGAGGTGAAAGCCAGCCTGAACTACAGAATGAGACCCTGTCTCATAAAAACAAAGCAATACAAAAACAAAGATGTGCTGAGGGAACTGGAAGGAGAAGTGAAAAGAATTGTGTCTACAGGTGCCAACTTTCCATGATGAATGTAATCATTATATCCTGCCAACTTGTACTGATAAAAATAATAATAATAAAAAGAATGTACTCTAAAGGGGTATGGTGGCACATGCCTGTAATTCAAACACTCTGGGAGTCTGAGGCAGGAAAATCACAAGTTCAAATCCAGCCTGGGGAACACAGAAATTATTAACACCTCTCAAAGTAAAAAACGGGCTGGCTCAGTGCAAAGGCCCTGCATGCAACCCCCAGTACCGGGGGAAGAAAAAAGGAGCTCTTAAGAAATGAGTTTATTTAAGGCATTAGACGGACAGAATGTGTTAGGGTATTTCAGAGGGAACCTTGATAGAAGGGGTAGTCCTTGACACGGGAGGTCAGGGATGCAGAGGGACCTGTTACACCCGGTAGCGTGGAGACTTCTGTGCACATGAATGAGCACACCTCCACTCCTGTGTTGGGGCTGGCATTTGGCATATATGCATTGAGTGCCCACTGTGTACTGTTAATTTTGGATAAAATATCCCTGTCTTTGAGGCACTTCTATTTAAGTGGTATGAGACAATCACCATCATAAATGAGTTACATATTTTAGAGCACAGTAGCTATTAAGGAAGAAAGCAGTGGAAGGAGGTTAGAGAATGGTAGGACAAAGGGGGGTTCCAGTTTAAATAAGGTGGCAGGGTTGGGGTGTAGCTCAGTGGTACAGTACACTTAGCATGCACAAGGTCTGCTCAGTACTACACAAAACAAAACATAACAAATTAAGAAAATAAGCTGGGCAGGGTGGTACACACCTAAGAGGCTGAGACAGGAGGATTCCAAGTTTAAATCCGGTCTTGGCAACTTAGCTACTCTGAAGACCCTCAGAGTCATACATACATACATGTGCAAGAGAGAGCTTCGTTCGGCAGGTGAACAAAGACTTGAAGTGTGCTGGAAATGAGGGTTTGGAAGCTGGGGCAGGAATATGCGTTTCCAAGGGGGATAAGGAGGCCACTGGATGGCGCAACGGGCTGGGGCAGAGGGGAGGCCAGAGGTGACGGTGGGAACAGATCTGTAGCAGCGTGTAGGCCCTGGTGAAGGCTTTGGCTTCCACTCCGACGTGAGGGAGCGTGACACGCTGTGACTAGGTGGCAAAGGCAGCAGGCACCTCCGACGACTTGTGCTGTTGCTTGCTGTACCCAGGGATGCCGAGGCCCAGGGGGCAGTGGTCCTCCTGCGTGTCCATCCCGTATTCTCCATCCCTAGCATGGCGTCCTGTCCCAGCAGTTTGTGGAACTCATCAACAAGTGCAACTCCATGCAGTCCGAGTACCGGGAGAAGAACGTGGAGCGCATTCGTAGGCAGCTGAAGATCAGTGAGTGGGGCCTGGCTCCTGGGACGGCCAGGTGCTGCGGAGCCGGCTCTGAGCGCCCTTGTCTTTTCACAGCCAATGCTGGGATGGTGTCTGATGAAGAGCTGGAACAGATGCTGGACAGCGGGCAGAGTGAGGTGTTCGTGTCCAACGTGAGTGGCCACGCCAGCCTTCTGGGTTACCCATCCTTCTCTGTGTCCCTTCTGCCTTTTGATTAAGGGCAAACGAAGCCCTTAAGGGGATTAAGCAGCCTGCCTCGAGTCACCATCAGGCTCAGGCCTTGCTCCCTGGCTGGGGGGCTGCCCCAGAGCCCAACAGGCACTTCCGGTCCATTGCTAGCCTCCTGTGACCTGTTCTCCTGCTCCTCTACACCTCTAGATACTGAAGGACACACAGGTGACTCGACAGGCCCTAAATGAGATCTCAGCTCGGCATAGTGAGATCCAGCAGCTAGAACGAAGTATCCGTGAGCTTCATGAGATCTTCACTTTCCTCGCTACTGAGGTGGAGATGCAGGTGGGCGCCCCAGAACCTTCTGCTGCGACCTACCCTTCTTACTCAGGCTCCTTCCCCGTGGGCCATGTTCCCAGGTGGCCCTAATTCCAACCTTAGCCAAATCCCCACAATGTGCCTCTTCTGCAGCTGCCTAGGTAGTCACTCCTGCGTACGTGCACAACACCTCATCTGACTGTCTCACTTCTGTGTCCTCCAAGTATAGCATCAACCATGACTCTTCTTGTAGTGATAGAATCCACCATTATGCTTCTAAGAAATCTACTTAGAGTTGTCCCCTAGAAACCTAGGTGTGATTGCACATGTTTGTAATCCCAGCTACTTGGAAGGCTAAGACAAAAGGATTGCAAGTTTGAGGCAGCCTGGGAAACCTAGCAGGACTCTGAATCAAAATTAGACTAAAAGGGCTGGGGATGTAGTTCAGTGCTTCACAGATTCAATCTCTGTTACCTTAAAAATAAAGTAATAGATGGGCCGGAGATTTAGCTCAGTGGTTCTGGCATCTGGCTTTGTAGTGCAAGGTCTCAAATGTAGTCCGCCTTGACTCATGCCCATCAGCAATCAGTACCACATCTACAGTACCAGGAGTGGTGGCCATGCCTATAATCCTAGCACCCGGGAGGCGGAGGCAGGAGGACTGCTGTGAGTTCCAGGCTTGCCTGGGCTCCATAGTGAGCTCAGAGCCAGCTTGAACTACAAAAAGTGAGACTGTGTCTCAAAAAAAAGTAATAGTTGGCCAGTTTCCTAAAATGTGCCCACGGAGGGGTTCAGATGGCATTCTCCTATGCCTGGTGAGGGGCTGAGGTAAACTTCCAACCATCCTGGAGGGGCTGATCTCCGTTGTGCTGCAGCCAGTGCCCCTTTGCAGCTGGGTGTCCTGGGAATCGCTGTCATTCAGTGGAACTGTCAGGATTGAAGGCTGGTAACGCCAGTAAGAGGCAGGGACAGGGAGGGCCTCACAGCAGCTGGGAGACATTCCTGGAAGAGTGGGTGAATTTAGATTTGTGAAGGGACAAAAGTCCATCTGTGAGAAAGGTGTGCGCTGCTGGGCCTGGATGTGCCCGCCTATAACCTCAGAACTCGAGAGGCTGAAGCAGGAGGGTTCCTTGTGAGACAAACAGATACACACATCCGAGGCGTTTGTGGGCCTCGGCTCGAGGCCGCCACTGCGTGTGGAGGTGGTACGCAGTGAGGGAAGGGGGAAAGAAGGGACTGGGAGCCACCCTGCGAGTCAGAGTTTGTGTCCCACCTGGTCCTGCCAGACTTTGTGTGGGTTTTTTCTGCCAGGAGTGTCCTTAGTCACCTGGGGCCAAGGCAGGCAAAGATGCTGCCCCGCGGCTGGTCCCCTGCCTCCCTGAATCATCCCACCCTCTGAGCAGGGAGAAATGATCAACCGCATCGAGAAGAACATCCTGAGCTCAGCGGACTACGTAGAACGTGGGCAGGAGCACGTCAAGCTAGCCCTAGAGAACCAGAAGAAGGCGAGGAAGGTGAGCCCTGGCCTTGGCCCTGGCCCCGGGCGCCTTTGCCATCGCCCTGACCCCTCCTCTCCTGCAGAAGAAAGTCATGATCGCCATTTGTGTGTCTGTCACGGTCCTCATCCTGGCGGTCATCATTGGGGTCTCCACAGCAATTGGATAAGGTCGCCCCTTCTCGGTGAGACACGGTGGGCCTGCCCTCGCCCGTCTGCGTTTGCCTTCCTCCTCCATCACGGCCTCCTCTTCCTGCTTGCCACACAGGTCCTGGGAGCGCCAGAGACCCAGGCCTGGCCTTTTCTCCTAGCAGCTGTGGGGTAGTCAGAGTCTCCAGCAGACCCTGTCCTCACACCAGCCCCTGTGCAGGGGATGACGGCTCTTCTGGAATTGGCAGCTGCTCATTCAGGGGGTCTCCCTCATCAGGCCACTGCTGGGAGGAGGCCTGCAACATCCTGTTTGGCTGGGACACTTGGTTTTGTAAAAAATTAAAAAAAGCTTGCATATCCCTGTACACGTGTGTTCCTGGAGGGGTCGGCCCAGGGCCGCAAGGTTCCCAGCCATCCCTGGGCTCAGTGCATCCTGCCCTCAGCAGCCAGGACCACCGGCAGCCCCTCCTATCCCTCTGCTGTCCTCCAGGGAGCTTGGAGAGCTGACATGGACGGCGGGTACCCGGCTTGGTACTGCCTCACCACTGTGAGTATGTGTCCCTGGACACAGCGGGGTCTGTGTGAGACCGTTTGCATTCCTGAGGCTGAGAGCAAGCAGCATCGTGAAAAAGACAGTGCACGACTGGGCAGATGCAGTGATATGAAGGTCTGGTCTCAGGGGGTACAATATTTGAAATTGTTAAAGGAGGAGCCAGTTATGCAAGGGGGCCCCAGAAGAGACTGGGCAGAGGTACAGCAGACCAGACTCTATGGCCAGACAAAGGCGCTGCCTTTTGTGTGAGTGCTCTGCTTAGAGAGGTGGCCTGCAGCATTCCGGGCCTTGGGGGGTCACGGGGGAGGGCCGCAGGAACGGGAGCGTGCGCCCTGCTTCCACACGCACACGGGCTCTTTCCTTTTTTTTTTTTTAAGTTCTTTTGAGACAAGGTCTTGCTTTGTAGTTCAGGCTGGCCCTGAACTCACTATGCATGCCAGGCAAGCCTCACAGCAGTCCTCCTGCCTCTGCTTCCCGAGTGCTGGGATCACAGGCGTGAGCCACCTCGTCCAGCTACTCAGGTTCTACTCAACAGTCAGTCAAGGATGCATTTTGAAGAATCCCCAGGCCAGCTGCCTAATTCTGGCTCTGGCCCAGGACAACAGGCTTCAGAGTAAGCTGTTTGCTAGCTTGCTTGCAGTGGGGCAATTCTTTGCTCTAGTCCCCCAGGTTGGGAGATCTGTTCTAGCCGGTCAGGCCTATGCCACTCCGGGCTGGTTTGTGCACTCCTGGGCCTGAGCTGGGCGCTGGTGAGAGGGGAGATCAGGTTCAGGGCCAGGCCTATACAGCTTTGGCCTGCTGGGTTCCATCTCTGGTTGGTCCCACCCACAGGCCCTCCTCCTGGCCTGGAAGACAGCTGACTCTCCTAGGCTGGCTGTCACCAGCAGCGGGGTAGAGAGGAGGGCCTGGTTGAGGCAGCAGCTGGGACAGGATTGGCCAGCAGACCTAGGTTGTTCTTGAGAAGCATCGGGATTGGGCCACAGGGAGTATTAAACAGCTCTTACAGAAGCTGCTATGGCAGTGCTACCACACATCTGAAAGTTGGATTCCTGAGCACCTGGGCAAGATCAAACTTGCAAAGGAGGTGGGGAGGGTAGAGGGCTCATGGGGGGACTGGCATGGGGTGCACACTTTAAGAAAAGGGCTCCTAATTCCCAGGAGTGTACCAACACAATCTAGATGACCATGCTGTGGGGAAGCATGGGGCTAGGTGGATCCTGCCTCGCGCTAGACTAGGCCGATTTGGACCTGGGGCCCTGGACGCCCCTGATTATCTGTCTCTTTCCCCTGCAGCCTGCATATCAGTGGAGTCCTGTTAGCTTCCTGTCTACTTTCTCTTCTCGGTCTTCACAGTAGAATGGAAAATCCAGGGGCACTTTAGGGGTTTTGATGCAGACTCAGCATCTTCTATGCCACATCTGTACAGCTGGATGTCCATATACAACAAGTGTGTTCTTCCACTTGTGCTGGACAGTGTCTCTCCTAACATAGAGCTCACCTGTCCCGCGCAGGCAGCTGTCCAGGAAGAGGTAGCCAGACGGTCAGTTAGGTAAGTGACAAGTTTGGAGCAGCCCTGTCAGACCAGCGAAGAAGCCGTGCCGTGCACCGTGGACACTTCTGCTCAGTGGGAAATGCCTTTGAGGCAGGCAGACTTGACGCTGACATCTTGGTGTCACTGCAGTTGACTCCGCTTTCATGGAACAGGTACTGCCTAGTTGTGGACTTTCTGTATTCACCTAGAGTTACAACCTGTCAGCTACACCTCAGTTGCTCAGTAGTTTGCAGTTTAAATTCCTAAAAAAAGGAGTTGGTTAGTTCACGACTGCAGGTCAGGCTGCGGCGGCCTGCCTGGGAGCTGTGTGTGCCCTTGCGTCAGGACCTCACCCTTTGCAAGATGAACGGTGTGTGTGTGTGTGTGTGTGTGTGTGTGTGTGTGTGTGTGTGTGTGTGTGTGAGGAAGATGTGATGCTGGGGTTGACATGTTCTCCCCAGCAGGCCTGTCCCATGCCACCCAAGGGCCAGTTATGCATGGGTCTGTGGTGCTTCCGAACCACCCAGCAGTGAGACATGGCTCAGGCACGCGTGTGCTGGGGTTTCTGGTGCACCCCGGAGGTTGACTCTTCTGTTGCTCCAGATATTCACTGTCGTCCTCCATTGAGCGTCAGCTACGGGAGAGCTGTACACTCATGCCCTGATGACATGCGCTTGGCTCTACACCTTGGCTTTGGCCAATGGGATCTGAGTAGAAACACGAAACACCACTGAGATGGCTGAGGTGTCACGGAGCTGTGTGCGGTTTCCCCGTCATCCCTCTGTCATGACCTGACAGTGTTCCAGTCTGGCTTCTCCTTTAGCCTGGAACCCAGCTCCAAAAGTGGCACGGAGCTGGTTGCAGTGTGCCTGTGAAGTGATGTATGGTGTGAAAAATATATTTTACATGCTGTGGGCCACTGATAGATTAAGTTTGTTTATTATCACATTTATGGTTTTAAAAACTATTACAGGAGCTGGGGACTTAGCTCAGTGGTTCTGGTGCCTGCCTTGCAATTGCAAGGGCCTGAGAGTTCGATCCCCGGCCTGATGACTCCCACCAACAGTCAATACCACACTTCACAGTGCTGTGCGTGGTAGCTCACACCTGTAATCCCAGCACTCAGGAGGCAGAGGCAGGAGGGTTGCTGTGAGTTCGAGCCTCACCTGGGTTGTGTAGGGAGCTCAGGCCATCCTGAACTACAAAGCAAGACCCCGTATTTAAACAAAAACAAAATACATTATAGAATTAACCCCCCAAATTGGAGTAATGCTAAAAAAAAAAAAAAAAAAAGCCTAAAATAGGTGGTGTTGGCCTTGAGCTGGACAGTGGCTCAAACTGTTATTTGAATATGTGAAGATGATGACTCACATGCCTCTGGTTAAACTGTAAGCTGGGGGTAACTAAGAATACTACATATGGGGCCAGAGATTTAGCTCAGTAGTTCCAGCATCTGCCTGGCAAGGCAAGGTTCGGAGTTTGATCCCTGGTACAACAGACCACAGTGCCGGGTGTGGTGGCTCATGCTCCCAGTACTTGGGAGGCAGAGGCAGGAGGATTGCCACAGGTTCGAGGCTAATCTGGGCTACATAGTGAGTTCAGAGGCAGTTTAAACTACAGAGCAAGACCTTGTCTCTCACACACACAAAAGCCACATATGAACGACCAAATGAGGCTAGGGCTTTAGGCAAAATAATCGAGAAGAAAATATTAACAGCATGCCTTAGCTGCTATTGCTGCATTTCACAAGAAATTGTAAGAAAAATCGGTCAGGGGCTGGTGAGTTAGCTCAGTGGTTCCGGCGCCTGTCTTGCAAGCGCAAGGACCAGGGTTCAATCCCCGGTAACCACATACAATACTGGGGCTGGAGACTCAAGCCCAGCAGCAACCAGTACCACATACCACAGTGCCGGGCATGGTGGCTCACGCCTGTAATCCCAGCACTCGGGAGGCAGAGGCAGGAGGATTGCTGTGATGTGAGTTCGAGGCTGAGCTCAGGGCCAGACTGAACCACAAAGCGAGACCCTGTCTCAAAAAAAAAAAAAAAAAAAAAAATCGATCAGTTTTTAGGCAGAAATAGAAGACAATACAGAAACTCCAGGCAAGTGATCTCTGTGTTACTAGGGATGGAACAAAAGCTGTGCTCATGCTGAACAGGGGCACTTCACTGAGCTACCTCCTCAGCTTGGGACCAGTACAGGATATAACAGAGATAAGCCTTTAAAGCCAATGTAATTTTAGCACTTGGGAGGCTGAGGCAGGAGGATTGCCCTGAGTTTGAGATCAGCCTGGGCTACTAGTGAATTCAGGGATAGTCTGAATCACATAGTAAGACTGTCTCAGCTGCCTCCCCAAATAGGAAGGACCTTAAGTGACAAAATTTGATTAAAACTCGTCTGTGTGGCAAAGGCCATATAAGTTTTTGATTGTTAGGCATTTTATAAAAACCTCTGAACTGGTCAAATTGTTCCTAATACTTTCAGTTAGTCAAGACAGTTTAGATTGAGAGTTTAGTTCTCCCAAGGAAATTACTAGGTTTAATCTGCTTATAATTAAATCTGAAGAGACAAGTGTGTCCGCCTCAGGTGGTGCACACCTGCAATCCCAGTACTCTAGGAAGTTCAAGCAGAAAGATCACAAGTTTGAGCCCACTCTGGGCAACTTGGTGACCCAGTAAAATCTGATTCAAAAGAGAGAGAGACAGTCAGGGGTGGTAGTATGACTATAACCCTAACACTCAGGAGGCTGAGGCAGGAGGATTGGTGTAAGTTCAAGGCTGGCCTAGGCAACATAATGAGTTCAGAGCCAGCCTCAAAAACAAAGCGAGACCCTGTCTCAAAAAAAAAAAAAAAAAAAAAAATCCGTAAAGAGTTATGGCTATTGTCCTATGAACTGACTAGAATGAAATAAATAAGCTAATATTTGAAGAGAATCACACTTCTCCCTCCAAAACAAAAAACAAACCACCAGCTTTTATCTTGATGGTGAGTGTTGAAGGGTTAACATGATTTCTGTGCCCCTAATTTCTGTGGTCACGAAGACTGAGCAGCTGCTCCTCAGAAACGAAACGTGGGCTCTGGTGTCCTCTGCAGTGAGTCAAGAAGGATAAAGGGGACAGGACCACGGCCTGGGAGAAGTAGAGACTGTCCCCAAGATGCACGTGCTCTTTGGGGGAGGCAGGGCCTTTCTGAACATCTGTCCAGCAATTTAGTCATTACGGAGCAGTGACTGCTGTGCTTCGTTCCTTCTCCCCTCTGAATGGGAGTGCATTCTGCAGTCCTGTCCTTGTTCTACTCTATACGTTGGATCTATGTATGTGTTAGGAAGTGCAATGTAGAGAGCATTTTTTTTTGCACCATGTCTTAAACACAGGGCCTCACATATGCTAGGTAAGCACTGTACCACGGAGTTCTTAAAATTTTTGTGGGCTGGGGATTTAGCCCAGTGGTTCCGGCACCTGCCTTGCAAGCATGAGGGCCCGGGTTCGATCCCCAGTAACCACATACTGTAGTGCCGGGCGTGGTGACTCATGCCCGCCAGCAATCAGTAACACATACCCCAGTGCCATGTATGGTGGCTTATGTCTATAATTCCAGCTCTCTGGGAGGCAGAAGCAGAAGCAGAAGGATTGCTGTGAGTTTGAAGCTTGCCTGGGCTACATAGTAAGTTCAGGTCAGCCTGAACTATAAAGCAAGACACAATCTCAAAAAACTAAAAAAAAGCAAAATAGCTGTCTAGAAGGACAAAAAGAAGAAAAGTAAAACTTAAATTTGACTAATTCTATGAATTCTCATTCTCTTTTTTTTTTTTTTGAGACAGGGTCTTGCTTCGTAGCTCAGGCTGGCCCTGAGCTCACTATATAGCTCAGTCAAGCCTGGAACTCCAGCAGTCCTCCTGCCTCTGCCACCCGAGTGCAGGGATTACAGGTGTGAGTCACCATGCTTGGTTGGATTCTCATTCTTTAAAGCACTCTTTCTTTTTTTTTTGAGACAGGGTCTGCTTTGTAGTTTAGGCTGGCCATGAGCTCAGCCTCGAACTCACAGCAGTCCTATTGTTTCTGCCTCCCGCGTGCTGGGATTATCAGAGTGAGCCACCATGCTCGGCATTGTTATTGTCGTTACTGGGTTTCATACTTGGGACCTTGTGCTTGCCAGGCAGATGCCAGAACTGCTGAGCTAAATCCCTAGCCTGTCCTTTTATTTTTTTGAGACATGTTCTCACTAAGTAACTAAATTCCCAGACTGAGGTTGAATCTGTCTCAGCTGTCCAGAGTCCTGCACTTGCAGGCGTGGCACCACCTTGATCAGCTGTAGAAATCAAGATTGTCCTTTTTTTTTTTTTTGGTACTGGGGAGTGAACTTAGGATCTTGCACTTGCAAAGCAGTCATCAATACCTGGCCCCTAAAAGATTGTTCTTAAGGTAGAACTTTTGTTCCAATCCCATT
Organism: Petromus typicus; assembly: GCA_004026965.1. NCBI lineage: Eukaryota > Metazoa > Chordata > Mammalia > Rodentia > Petromuridae > Petromus > Petromus typicus. The sequence goes on along the minus strand of PVIR01027565.1, from coordinate 585 downwards.
AGACAGAGTAAGTCATATGACCATAGACTAAAGAAATATGATTTTTAGCTTGAGCGGCTTTTGCCCAGATAAAAGTTCTGTTACTCTGGAATGAAAGGAGCGTGAGTCTTAGGGCCCATGAAGAGTTGGATCAGCACCACTGATATGACCTGATATGACAGATGAGCCCACACTTAGTGGTTTAAAGCAACACTCACTCACTCTCCGAATGCAGGCCGGAAGTTCACACTCAGTTTCACCACACTCGTCAGGTGTTGGCAGGACTGGCTCCTCCTGGTGGTGCCCACTGGCACCTGCCTCCTGGTGGTGCCAGTGGGCACCCATCCCTTTTTCCTTTTCAGCTTCTCACTCCTGGGCTGGTAGTCCCGTCCTCTGTGAAGGCACATTAGTCTATTATCTGCTTCTGTCGTTACACCACCTTTCCTATTAACCTACTTCTCTGTCACAGCCTTACCCTTTTTTTAGACAGGGTCTCACTCTGTAGTTGAGGCTGGTCTTGAACTCATTCTGTAATCCAGAGTGGCCTCAAACTCATGGCAGTCCTCCTGCTTCAGCCTCCCAAGAGCTGGGATTACAGGTGTGCAC